>JAYDYQ010001981.1:0-37087 GCA_034814905.1 Penstemon davidsonii
CTTTAACTGAGCGAACTCTTTAGAAAATCATGAATGACCAATTTTACTACCTTGTTCTTTGAACAATTGTTGTGAAATCTCTTTTACAATATTCTTTTATCAAGTCTTCATCAAGTATCAAAGCATCTAGAAGCACAACTGGAGATTGAAGTTGTCATATAAAATTTATTTGTGTAGATTTCGAACAATCTAAAGGTAAAGAAATAAGTCGTGTAATCTATTAAGATGTAACACCAAATAGTTCTTACCCAATAGCATGTCGAGCTTGGTCAAATAAATTATTCCAGAACTGCTGCACCACAAATAGACATGCACAAACAGATAAATTAGCCGAGAGAAGTAGATTTTCATCATTCAGAAACAAAGATGAGGGATGAGCACAACTTGTGCATTTTTATAATAACAATATAAGTTTGGTTATTCTTTTTGGTCCGTATTAGTAAATAGTAAACAATTAATAAGCAAATCTACATGCATGTATGTCATGCTTCATAGTATATTTATAGACATTCGTTATAAGTTCTAGAGAAAAATTAATTCCAACCAACAAATATATATGTCATGCACACATACAATCAATGTCTATGTTCTTATAAACTAGGGTTTCATATATACAATTTGTAGAACAAATCACTAAGCTTGACATTAGACTATCACAATGTAACTCAAGTTTATACATCATGTTTCCTATCGTATTTTGTAAAGAAAACCAACAAACATAAGAAGCAATATCATTCTTTTAGTGTGCAAACAATTTATTAGTTAGTACTAGTCGAAGGCTACTTAATACTTTAGTTAATATTTTTTTGATAAGCTATCGAAACGTTAATATTAATGAATCTCAATGAACGATTATGTTCCTCTTAAGGAAAAAATAGACTAAATAATATTTGATATTTACCATATCCGAAAATAAAATTTCATCTTCAGAATTCTCCACACTACTTGCATAAAAATCACCGGGGAGCCGCCATTCTCCAACTCCAATCTTCTTACAATTTGGACATTGCATGATCCCTGTATTATTGAATGCAGAACCTATGCAAACTGTCATGGAATAACGTGTAAGTACATTGCATAAGAGATTAATAACAATAGTGAATTGCACTTAATTAGGTTTTTAATGTAGCATTATTTATGGACGTGGTCCTAATAAATGACATAAAAATAATATTTGGGTTAAAGATTTTTTTATGTAGAATCAATATATACTAAAGTTGTGATTTCTCATGTAATTCTTTGAGAATGTGACATTTATGGCTAAAAAGGAAAGTTAATATATAATGAATTTCTTGCTTAAATATTTGTTATCAATATTTCATGAACTTTCAGTATTTATTTAAAGGTATTAATAAATATAAAAATATTATATCGAAGAATTATTGATGATGTGTGTCTTAAAATGGTTGGATCTAGTACATTTGATAGTGAATTATTTTGAACTTTTGCTTTTGTTGAATATAAGATAAGAGGGGACAATAAAAATCACCATTCGTATGAAAATAAGAAACATATATTTTCATAAAAAATTAGATGAAAATTCATATTTTATTGACTTGCTTCTACAAAATAAATATAGAAAATTTTAGTTCAAGTTATATTTTACAAAATTGTAACTTCAAATTCAATTTTGAAAAATAACATATTAATTACAAGAGGCTTCATTAACATAAGTAGATGTCAAAGAGAAAAAACAAGCAAATCACATATAAAGAAAATAAGGCAAAATTACATAAAATCAAGCAAACAGCAAATAAATAAAAATCAAAGGGCAATTATATTCATTTATACCTCATATCTCTTTTTGTGTATCTACATCTTTTTAATTTTTCACATGATTCAGATCTTTAATGCCTAAACTAGATTAAAATATAATTATATTTAAATTGTAACATGAATAAAATGAGAAAATATATGAAGAAAAATGCTACAAACCCAAATGGAAGAGATGGCCACATTGAAGCTTGGCCAATCCTTTTCCAATACCGTCTTTCTCCTCCTCCAAGCAAATGGTGCATGTAAAGTCCCATGATTGATTGATAGAAGAAAGGGCAGCCATGGTTTTTGGGGCAACCGAGAAAGAAATTCACACAATTCTTCTATAGGTATTGAGACCCTAAAGTAAGTCAAAACCGATATGTTTTATATTTATTTGCAATCGAATTTACAGATTGATTGACAAAATATAAAAAAAGATTACAATGACTATCACATAAGTTTATTAAGTAGGTAATAGTGAGTTGTCTCATTTAATGCATTTCAATAAATGTCAGAAATGCCAACACATTTAGTTATAATGAGGAGAATTTTATAAACTTTATCAAATCAGAAATTCATATAAAACTATAATTATTGGCATAACTTCATGACATGCTAATTGTTATAATGAGAGTTTTTGAATTAAGAGACAACTGTGAGTCAAATTATAGGGATTAAACCCTTGGAAAAACAAAAAAAAAATTTATTATTATTTTTCTTAATATTCTCTCTTTGAATTTCAAATTAAGTCGAACTTGTGCACACTTCTATATATATATATTTCCTTTAAGAAATGAAATTGTAATGTTATTCCACTAAAGACTGAATTAATATGATGAATTGTATAATTAGTTCATTCAATAATCAAAATCACAATATATATATATATATATATATATATATATATATATATATATATATATATATATATATATATATATATATTAAAATGTGCTAAATGGTCTCAATTGATTTTAACTAGGATATATAATTTCATTGTTACTAGTGCACATTCTTGATATAAGTTAATTGTTATATACTCCTAGTTTTTAGTGATGGATGTGACATATAATTGAACTTTTACAAGTATGAACTAATATTTGTTCATAAGAATAAAAGTGTAGATAGAAGGGTATTTTCTTATTGATTATTGATGTGCATATGTATTAAAGAATAACTACGACAAAATGTAATGTGCTTCTGAAGTTTTCTAACGTGCATGGACGTAATAGAAACAAGTAGTTTATCAATTTTTTAACGTGCATGGATGTAATTAAAGCAAGTACGTTAAAATAACTAAAAGATAATATACATAATTGTTCATAAACAAATTAACTAACTGATCGCAACGTACTTTAAATGTCATGTATTGGTCGAACGGATACATGAGAATAGGAATGTCAATAAGTTGAATAATCTCCTACATACAACTTTAAAGGTTAACAATCATAAATAATCTAGGTGATGCTCTAGTAAAAAGTTAGCAATCATAAATAATTTAGGTAATGTTCCAGTACAAATGAATTTTCAGTATATATTTATTGATGAAACATGTTATTGTCTGTTGGATTATTTTGGAAGACAATGACTCATTCCGAGATTGAATTACAAATTCTAATAACAATATTTTATCATACTTCTATAAGTTATGTAACTAAAGTTAATAACAACAATTCAACAATAAAATTATATTCTCAGTTAAATAACATAAGAAATTGACAGAAATATTAAATTGTGTTAATATGTAGTCAGAGTGGGCTCTAGGAATTTGCGGGCGCTATCTGAATGTTGGTCCCAAGTGGTCAGAATGAGATCTAGAGGGGGGGGGGGTGAATAGACCTCTGTACCTTTAAAAAAATTCTCTAACTTTTCTTATCAGCAGAGTAAGATGGTCGAAACTTATGAGACTACATCGATGTTCGCGCAAAAAGCTTGTTCAGTGTAAGTTGACCACTAGACTGATTTACTTATCTGTTAAGATAAACTCAGAGTTTCAAAACTTGTATGCAGCAGATTTAGTCAAGCATGTTTTTCAAACAAGTTTTTCCTTTTAAAGATTTTACCCCAGTTTTATAACTCCTTCTTTTAAAAGCTTTTGTCTTTTAAAGTGTTTGTTTGCTTATGAAAATATGCAAGTATAAAACAAGTAATCAAACGCAAGGAACTTTTATAGTAGTTATATAGACAAGATGTCTTTTAGTCCACTCTTCTAAATCACGAAGATTTAGGTTCCACTAGAAACACTAAGTAACTAGTACACTCTGCTTGCACTTTTACGACAAATTATAAAGCTACAAGTTCGCTATAGGAAATCACAAAGAAACCTATACTCTGAAGTTATATCACTCACTTAGATGGATATGCACTTCTCACAACACTCAATGTTTACAGAAATCACTGAGATTTGTAGTTATATTATTTTTCTTAACTCGCTTTGTCAACAGATGACTCGGTTGATAGTGTTCTGTTCTTGAGTTTTTGAGACTTAGAGAAATTTGATCTTTGAATACTCTCTCAGTTGTTGTGTTCATGATTCTCTCAAACTCTTGAATGTAGAACTATTTATACTCGTAGTTTGAATTATGCCCGTTGAAGTGAGATAAATTCCAGATCTTCCTCAAGTTTTGGTCCTTGTCTCTGAACGGCTCTCTGCAACTGTTCACTGTACAATATGATGTATGGATATGACTGTTGGTATTGTTTGGAAAAGGTTTTGAAGATGACAAAAAGGGAAAAGGTTAAAAGGTTAAAAAGAAGTCATCAACTAAGAACTGAAAAGCTTAGTGAAACCTCTCACACGGTCTGGAAGCTAAGTGACCGAATCAGCAGAGTGGGATATCAGATCAGTAAGATCAGATTGGTTATCATCAGCCGAGTCAAGATAGATGTGTTCATTCTTGAATCAGCAGAGTAGCCATCAGCAGAGTGATCATTCAGCAGAGTGATCATCAGCAGAGTAATCCCATCAGCAAAGTGAAGTCGGTCAGTAAGCTCATCAACGGTAACAAGCTGAGTGCATTAAATGCGACTTGACATAAAGTAGATATCCGTACAGCAGAGTCTACAGTGAAAAGTCTGCAAAAGCTGCCGTCAGAAAAGAAGACCATTGCTCAGGATTAAAATGTAATTTCGCCTACCTTCAAACGGCAGAATTTCAAATCCGCGAGTATAAATAGACCAGGGACTGAAGATTGAAGAGAGACTTGCACAATTCAAGATCACATCCTTAGAGCAAGAATCCATCAGTTGAGTCGTCTGATCACAAGCGAAGTCATCTGTTGACGAAGCTTTTTGTTGATGAACAATATCAAACTCTTGTCTGTCTAAGTGACATTCAACTGAGAATTGAAATGAGTTTATATCCATCTTTGTTAAGTGATATAACTTCGTAGTATAGGTTTTCTGAGTGATCTCCTATATTAAAAGAGCAAGGTTAATCTGTGTGATTTTCCGAGAGTGAACAAAGAGTTCTTACTTATGGCTTATCATTTGTTGTAAAACATAAGTGTTCTAGTTGCTGAGTGATAGAAATAGTGTCCGGCAACCCAACTGTATGGCTGCTATTTATTGTAACAAATAAGGAACTATTCAATTTAGATTAATAAATGCATCTTATTAAATGGTCAACTTTATCTTATGTAATAATTATCTAAGCATAAGGATAGATGTCCTTAGATCACAGGGCTATGGGACAACTCGTGGACTGATCTCCAAGACCGTGATCTAGAACATATTCAAGAGTCGTAGAATCCATTTGAGAAAAGACATCATTGGATTCAGTTAGACTCTCACTGATGTGTATACTCCGATAAACTGGAGGACGCTGGGGTCCACGAGCGTGACTGGGATAGTCCATACAGAGAAGTGGGTAACTTGCTGGGAAGGCAAGTGCACTGAATACCCCAATTAGGAAATAACTCACCATGGAAGCGGTAGTCGCATATCGAGGTCGAAGTTATTCCTATTTGCAATAGTATAAGAGGAACGATCCCTAATACTTGAGGTGATAGGGTTTATCTGGTGCGAGAACGTCTATTATTTGATGTGAGTTCCGACCGACTGGAGATTACCAGAAGGTCTCTGAGGATTCACGTTGGGTATATGGGAACTCGTATGCAGGTTCATATCATCAACAAAGGATCCATTGACCCGACTTGATAGGTTGGAAAATTCTCCTATGGATTTCTGTGAGAAACTAATTCTGGTAAAACCCTCGACCGAGGTATCTGACGACTTTATGAAAGTACCTCATAAAGATTAAGTCAAAGAGAATTGTTTCGAGACCAGAGTGCATAACATCAAGACGAAGAAAGGAAACCGATGAAAAGTCCATATCCTTAAGTCTCGACTGGGAGATCGACTAATGGAGAGATCATGTCGTATATGGCAATTGTAAATGATTAAGAGGTTCACTGAATTAATTCACCAGTGATTGGGCTCCATGGGCTTGTGGCCAGACATCGACTGTGGAGTGTGGGAGAATTCATAAATTAGTAGGGTGCTAATTTTGGAATGATCAGTCGACAGAGTGTTCGATTGATTTAAAGTATTTAATACTTGAATAATTAAATGAATATTTAATTATAACCCGCGACCAATTATGTGGTGAACCTACGGGCATACACAATACACATGAAGCGAAAGCAATGAAGCAAAGAACAAGTGGATCGACTGGGTCGACCCAATTGGAGCAGGGCGAGATCCGATTGGATTGGATCAAGATTATAAATTAAATTGGAATTTAATTTGTAAGTTAATTAATTTAAATTGGATTTAATTAATTATAGAAATATTTAATTAAATAGGCTTAGAGTCTAATTTAATTAAATGAGAGAATAATTAATTAATTGAGTCATTTAATTGAGAAATTAAATAAGGCCACAATTAATTAAAAAGATTGGACCATTAATTAATTAGAAGACTTAGTCTTCCAATTAAAAGGCCATGGCCCATGTAGGAAAAGAGAAGACTTAAATCATATTCCTAATAGGATTAGGAGATGGGAGATATCTATATCTATATCTATATATATATATATATATATATATATATATATATCATATCAAAAGGAACACAAGATATACACACAAGAGAAAAATAAGTCCTGAAAAATAATCTCTCTCCCTCTCTCTCTCTCTCTCTCTCTCGGCCGAACTCTCTCTCTCTCAAGAGGAGTTTTCGATTTTTGCTCTTTTGTTCTTTAGTTTAGATCTTGATAATTTCTATGTTCTAGCCGAATAAAATTATTAAGGTTTTCGTGATATTGTGGTATATCAACTCGTAGAGGCGCAACACGTGGGGCGCTACATAAACTTTAGGATCAAAGGTGCAAAAGATAGGAGGAAACGTATCTACACTTTTGCCAAGCTTGGATTTGCAAGGAGATAGGTAAAACTTTGTACTTAAAGTTTTATTATCGTTTTATTTACATTCATATATATACATCCAGATTGTATCCTGGCAAGATTCATCTAAGAGGCCCTTAAAATTTTAATTTTCGCTGCATGAAGGGTTGTTTATCTTACTGAATCCCAACACTGAGTGCTTTAGAATAGGTTTTTCTAAGTGATCTACCTGAGAGCTGAGTGTTCTACTTGAGGCTTGTCATTTGTTGTAAAAGCTCAAGTACTAGTTACTTTGTGTTTCTAGTGAAGCCTAAATCTGTGTGATTTAGAATAGTGGACTAAAAGCCTTTGTGTCTATATAACCACTATAAAAATTCATGTGTTTGATTACTTGTTTTTAACTTTGCATATTTTCAAAAGTAAACAAACGTTTAAAAGGCAAAGCTTTTAAAAGAGAAATTTATAAAACTGGGGTAAAAACTTTGAAGAGAAACTTGTTTGAAAAACATACTTGATAAAATCCGTTGCATACAAGTTTTGAAACTCTGAGTACATATGAATCATATAAGTGAAATCAGACTAGTGGTCGACTCTGTTGAATCTGTTGAGTGCTAAATCAGCATAGTAGTCTCACGAGTAAGATCAGCTTACTCTGCTGACAGAAAAGTTAGAGAAAAAGTAGAAAAAGTTTAGAGGTCTATTCACCCCCCCTCTAGACCTCATCTGACCACTTTTGGGACCAACAATGTCAATCACATTTAATGCACCTTGCTGATACGAGGTTTCTCTTCAATCATTTATCATTAATACCCTTCTCTTTCAGCATTTATTACACCGAATGCATTTATTACGTTTGGAATGACTTCCTGATCACTTCCACTCTGCTGATCGAATCCACTCTGTTGATGAACACTCTGCTGATTCAAATCGAACTCATCTGATTTGACTAAGATGAAATCCACCAGTCTGATTCCGAACTCAGCATCAGATCAGTAGTCTTCTGGACCAAAATTCAATCTTCTGATTTTACTTGTCTTCTCGATTGAACTTTTCAGAGGTATTCTAAGCTTCCATTACTTAGCTGATGACTTTTGGAAATCATCAAAACCTCCCTTCACTTCCTCATCTTCATCGGCAGCTTCTTCAGTAGGCTTATCAGTAGCCTCTTCAGTCACTTGTGTTGGGATTCGGTAAGATAAACAGCCCTTCAGGCAGCGAAAAACAAAAATTTTAAGGACCTCTTACGGAATCTTGCCAGGATACTAAACTGGTTGTATATATATGAATATAAAAACGACAAGGATAATTAGATCCAAATTATACCTGTCTCCTAGCAAATCCTGGTAATTAGCAAAGTCGTGTTTTTCTTCCCTCGGTAGAAGTCGATCCAAGCTTTGTTGTAGCGCCCCACGTGTTGCGCCTCTACGAGTTGATACACCACAATATCACGAAATATAATATATCCTAATCGGCTAGAACATAGGATATATTAATATCTAGGATTAGAGAACAAGATTGGAACAAGAACGAAGTCGAAAAATTCTTCCAAAAGGAAGAAGTGGTTCGGCCGATTTCACTAGGGAGAGAGGGAGAGAATTTTCTTGACTTGGCTTTTTGGCTCTTGATTAGTGTATATGAGATATGACCTTAAGTCTTCTACTTATAGGAATCTCATCATCCTAATCCCCCTAGGATTAGGACTCCCAAGTCTTCTAATTCTCCTACATGGGCCATGGCCCTATTAATTGGAAGACTAAGTCTTCTAATTAATTCATGGCCCATACTAGATTTAATTAATTGGGTCTTTATTTAATTCCCAATTAAATAGCCCAATTAATTTATTTCTTTCTCATTTAATTAAATTAGACTCTAAGTCTATTTAATTAAATATTCTCATTATTAATTAAATCCAATTTAATTAACTAACTCACAAATTAAATTCCAATTTAATTTCCAGTCTTGATCCAATTCCAATTGGATCACGTTCGCTCCAATTGGGTCGACCCAGTCGACCCAGTCACCCCAATCGACCCAGTCGATTTAGTTGACTCAGTGGTTCTTCATTTCCTCGCTTTCGCTTCATGTGTATTGTGTATGCCCCCGTAGGTTCACCACATAATTGGCCGTGGGTTATAATTAAATATTCATTTAATTACTCGAGTATTAAATACTCTAAATCAATTGAACACTTTGTCGACTGATCATTCCAAAATTAGCACCCCTGCTAATTTGGGAATTCTCCCACACTCCACGGTCGATGTCTGGCCACAAGCCCATGGAGCCCAATCACTGGTGAATTAATTCAGTGAACCTTTTAATCATTTACAATTTCCATATACGCTATAATCTCTCCATCGATCGATCTCCCAGTCAATACTTAAGGGCATGGATTTTTCATCGGTTCCCTTTTATTTTGTTTTGACTTTATGCATTCTGATCTCGAAATAATTCTCTTTGACTTAATCTTTATGAGCTACTTTCATAAAGCCGTCAGATACCTCGGCCAAGGATTTTACCAGAATTAATTTCTCACAGAAATCCATAGGAGAATTTCCCAACCTATCAAGTCGGGTCAATGGATCCTTTGTTGATGATATGAACCTGCATACGAGTCCCTCTATACCCAACGTGAATCCACAGAGACTTTCTGGCGTTCTCCAGTCGGTCGGAACTCACATCTAAGTATAGACGTTCTCGCACCAGATAAACCCTATCACCTCAAGTGTTTGGGGATCATTACTCGTATACTGTTTTAAATAGGAATAACTTCAACTCCGATATGCGACTACCGCTTCCATGGTGAGTTATTTCCTAATTGGGGTATTCAGTGCACTTGCCATCCCGGCAAGTCACCCACTTATGTGTATCGACTATCCCAGTCACGCTCGTGGACCCCAGCGTCCTCCAGTTCATCGGAGTATACACATTAGTGAGAGTCTAACCGAATCCAACGATGTCCCATCTCGATTGGATTCTACGACTCTTGAATATGTTCTAGATCACGGCCTTGGAGATCAGTCCACGGGTTGTCCCATAGCCCTGTGATCTAAGGACTTATATCCTTATGCGTAGATAATTATTACATAAGATAAAGATGACCATATAATAAAGATGCATTTTTTAATCTAAATTGAATAGTTCCTTTATTTATTACAATAAATGGCAGCCATACAGTTGGCTTGCCGGACACTATTCTATCAATCTCCCACTTGTCCTAAAGCCAACTTTCTATGTTCTTGAGTCCCATCTTTATCAGATGTTTCTCGTATGCCTTTTGAGGCAGTGGCTTCGTAAGCGGGTCCGCGGTATTATCTTCCGAGTCGACACGTACCATCTTTATGTCTCCTCTACCAATGATATCCCTTATCAAATGGTATCGTCTGAGTACGTGCTTGGATTTCTGATGAGATCTCGGCTCCTTTGCTTGCGCTATTGCTCCATTATTATCACAGAAGATAGTAATGGGCTCAGCAATGCTAGGTATCACATCCAATTCCTGGATGAAGTTTTTCATCCAAACACCTTCCTTTGCAGCTTCAGGTGCTGCAATGTACTCTGCTTCGGTGGTTGAATCTGCGGTAGTTTCTTGCTTGGAACTTTTCCAGCTTACCGCACCACCATTGAGGCAAAATACGTATCCAGATGTTGACTTGAAATCGTCTACATCGCATTGGAAGCTCGAATCTTTAAAGCCTTCCAATTTCAATTCTCCTCCACCGTATACCAAGAACAATTCCTTAGTCCTTCTCAGGTACTTCAGAATTGCCTTTACGGCTATCCAGTGTTGCTCTCCTGGATCAGACTGATAGCGACTCGTAACGCTTAATGCGTACGCCACGTCTGGTCTAGTACATAGCATACCATACATTATGCTTCCTATAGCGGAGGCATATGGTATTTGAGACATATTGCTTCTCTCTTCAGACGTCTTTGGGGCCATAGACTTAGAGAGTGCAATACCATGTCTCATTGGAAGTAATCCTCTCTTGGATTCTTCCATACGGAATCTCTTCAGTATTTTATCTATGTACTGTGATTGGGAGAGGCCCAGCAGTCCTTTTGATCTATCTCGGTAGATCCTTATACCTAGTACAAAGGATGCTTCTCCCAAATCCTTCATTGAGAATTGTGTAGACAACCATGCTTTCGTTTCGGATAACACCTTTACATTGTTTACAATGAGAAGGATGTCATCAACGTAAAGCACCAAAAATTCAACTGTACTCCCACTGATCTTCTTGTACACACAAGGTTCGAACACGTTTTTTATGAATCCAAAAGTTTGGATTGTTTCATCGAAACGGATGTTCCAACTTCGGGAAGCTTGCTTCAGTCCATAAATGGACCTCTGGAGTTTGCACACCTTGTGCTCATCTCCTTTGGATGCATATCCTTTTGGTTGCTCCATGTAGATCACCTTATCAATGTCTCCATTGAGGAAGGCGGTCTTCACATCCATCTGCCATATCTCGTAGTTATACCACGCAGCTATGGCTAGCAAGATTCGAATGGATTTAGGCATTGCGACGGGCGAGAAGGTTTCCTCAAAGTCAATGCCTGGTCTTTGAATGTATCCTTTTGCCACTAGTCGCGCCTTGTAGGTTATTACCTCTCCGTTCACTCCTAGCTTTCGCTTATAGATCCACTTGCAACCCACGGGAGTCACTCCCACTGGTGGATCTACCAAGGTCCAGACCTTGTTTGAGTGCATGGAGTCCAATTCGGATTCCATGGCTTCGCGCCACTTTCCCGAATCTATGTCCAACATAGCTTCATCGTAAGTCCTTGGGTCGGTTAGAGACTGTCTAGTCTCATGCAGCAGACCGTAGTACCTTTCGGGTTCTCTACGTTGTCTTTCTGACCTACGAAGTATTGGTGTACTTACTGGTGCACTTTCATGCTCTTGTTCTCCCACTGCCTGTGGTGACGGGTCAGCTTGTTATACCTCTTCGGCCTTTTCAGCTTCAGTGACCTCATCCAGTTCTATGTTATGTTCTTTCTTGTCCACCAAGAAATCCTTCTCTAAGAAGTGTGCGTTCCTTGAGACAAACGTAGTTTGTCTTGTAGGATCATAGAACTCGTATCCTATCGAGTTTTCTGGATACCCCACGAATTTGCACAAAGTGGATTTTGTTTCCAATTTATCTCCCACTAGCTTTTTGACGTAAGCGGGAGATCCCCATATGCGCATGAATGCGTATGAGGGTGCCTTGCCAAACCATAATTCGTATGGTGTCTTTTGTACGGATTTAGAAGGTACCATATTTAGTATCTTCGTTGCCGTGAAGAGGGCATGTCCCCAAAATGAAAGAGGAAGGTCAGTGGTGCTCATCATGGATCGAACCATGTCCATCAAGGTTCGATTCCTTCTTCTCAGCTACTCCATTTAATTGTGGTGTAGCAGGAGGAGTCCACTGAGATAATATTCCATGCTCTACAAGATAATTTAGAAATTCGTTACTAAGAAATTCTCCACCTCGGTCAGAACGAAGAGCCTTTATCGTATGACCAAGTTGATTCTCTAATTCCATCTTGAATTATTTGAATCGCTCAAAGGCTTCAGACTTGTGTTTCAGCAAGAACACGTATCCATAATGACTATAGTCGTCAGTGAAGGTGATGAAGTAGTCGTAGCCCCCTCGGGCGCTTTTTCTTAGTGGTCCACATACGTCAGTATGTATCAAGTCCAATGTTTGCTTGGTTCGCTCAGGGTTTCCTTTAAATGGCAACTTAGCCATTTTACCCTTAAGACATGGTTCACATGTTGGCATTTCATCAATGTGCTTGATTTCAAGCGCGCCAGATGATGCTAACTTTTGAATCCTTGACTTGGATATATGTCCAAGTCGAGCGTGCCATAATTGGGCAAAAATTTCATTATCTTGTTTTCTTTTGTTTTGTTGTACGTGCATAACTAATTTAGGTGGTTCTATGGTGTATAGTCCATCTCTTAATGTACCAGTGAAAAACAAATGATCATTCATAAATAATGAAAAGGAACCTTTATTAATATTAAAAATAAAACCTTCATTATCTAAAACAGGAATAGAAATAATGTTTTTCACCAATCCAGGTACATAAAGAACGTTCCTAAGGACTAACTTATTACCACCTAAGTCTAACTCCACTTCGCCTATGGCCTCGGCAGCAGCTCTAGCTCCATTGCCAAATCGTAGGATCCAATCCCCAGGCCTAAGTGGCCTTGTTGCTCCCATCACCTGTAAATCATTACAAAGATGAGAACCACAAGCAGTGTCCAACACCCAAGATGCACAGTTAATTGATAAATTAACTTCAACAAGGAATATACCTTTGGAGCTCTCTAAGAACTCCTTGCAGTTCCTCTTCCAGTGTCCAGGTTTCTTGCAGTAGAAACATTTTTGTTCACCAGTAGAAGCTTTTCGCTTCTTTCCCTTTCCTATGGGCCCAGATGGTCCTTTCGCTTTGCTCGGAGGAGCATTTCCCTTCCCCTTCCCTTTCTTGGTCCTCTTAGACCTCGATTGGGTGGAAGTAGCAACCATCACTGGCTTCTCTATTTTCATGGAAGCCTCTGCAGTGGCGAGCATATTTGCCAACTCGTGAAGTTCAACATTCATCTTGTGCATGTTGCAGTTCACTACGAATTGCTCGAATGATCTTGGCAACGATTGGAGGATTATATCCTGGCAGTACGACTTGTCCATTTTCACCTCAAGTTGACCAAGCTTTTCAATAAGCCCAATCATTTTGATACAGTGAGAGCGGGCATCAGTACCCTCTGCCATCCTCGTTTGTTGCAGAGTCTTAGCAGTTTCATACCGCTCATATCTACTTTGCACCCCAAAGAGGCCATTGAGGTGTGTGTAGATTTCAAAAGCAGATTTCATATGCTCATGCTGCTTTTGAAGCTCATTCGACATGGATGCAAGCATAAGACAACGTGACTATAAGTCATCGTCGTGCCACAAGTCAGTAGCCTCTTTCTCAGTGTCACTAGCATCCAAAACAATTTCAGGTGGGGGCCCATCAAGGACAAAAGATCATTTCTCAGAAGCTAGAATGATCTTAAGGTTTCTGACCCAGTCATGAAAGTTGGGTCCAGTCAATTTGTTTTGTTCAAGTATGATGGAAATCGGATTCTTAGACATTATATCTACAAAAAGACAATAGAAGAAATAAATACGCGAATGACTAATTTTAAATGCATAATTTACAAACATGGTTTTTATTTGTAAATTACTCCCACTATTTTAATCAAAATCTTATGCCCCCACATAAGTTTCGGGAATATTAAAATATCCTAGCGGGCTCAAGGCCCAAATGCAATCTTCTAGTACCCACGACTCGTTGGCCATACTATTAGATCCACTTGGTGGGCGATCACGTCGCCGGTTAACCATCGCAGCTAACCCTTGAGTTCATTTAGCCTCGGTTTTCTTTATGGACCCACGACTCGTGAGACATCCATATTTACTAGCGTTAAATCATGTCCAATACTCGTGGAGAGAAATAGTTCAATCCTAGACGCCCCACGACTCATGAGACAGCGCCTAGAACCTTGCTATCCCCTCCCTTGGCACTAAACTGTGCATCGAGGCAATAGACATATTATCTTCCTATAGCTCGACCCACGACTCGTGAGACATCGAGATATATTCGTACAATATGCCTAAGACCTAGTAATTGGATAGGCTCGGACCATAGACACCATTCATATGCGCCCGTTATTCGATTTAAGATTATAATTGAATTTTAAAGTTCAATTGGAGGGTTTTTTCAATTTTCTTGTACGAGGTCTCATCAGATTATGCTTTATCTTGTTTACGTTATCTATTCTAAGCATGTATGACATACATCAAAGAATAATAAGTAAACATACATCACCTAGAAGGATATGATTGATCGATTGTCCATCCTATGCGATCCATCACGAGCCATGCGATGGATCAATTGGTCAGTCTAGGGTGGAAATTAAATGTCCTAACTATTACAATTTTCAAACCCATACATGCATGGGCCTTCTTGTAATATCCTCCTTGATTGGGCCTCCATGTATTGAATTGGGCCTCCATGTCCTCCAAGGTAATGGGCCTCCATGTGGATCTCCAAGTCTTCATGAGGTCTTCTCGGCTCCAAGCCTAAACTAAGTCTAACTTATACTGGCCCTATTCTATTACATTTTAATTGCACAAGCAAGGGGCACCAATCAGGCCCATTTAATTACAACCCATAAAAATAAATAAACCAAAACAACACAGGGCTTAGGGGCAAAATCGACCAATCCACATATTCACTCAAGAACATGCATAAATTCACATAAGGGCATAAATGTAAATTTATCGGCTCCTTTAATTTCAATTCACAAAAATTATCCAAATTAATTTAATTTTGAATTAATAATTAATCTCTAAGATTAATTAACTCTTACTTGAGTTCTAAGTAATCTATAATTCTTATCTTGATCAGGTTGGTTAATTAAGATAGTTACAAATCTTCCAAGATTCCTATCTTGTCCAAAACTCTAAGTTTCCCAATTTACCAAATCTCCAAGATTCTCAAGATAATCCTATTTTGACTAGATTAGATAACTAAGGTAGTTCCCAAATCTTCCAAGATTCCTACCTTATCCAAAACTCCAAGTTTCCTAATCTCACAAATCTCCAAGATTTTTCAAACTTTCCAAAATAGGCAAAATTAGAGTCCAACCAAAAATCAGCCATGAAGTGGCCAATCGAAGACTGCCACGTGGACAGCACACGCGCAGACACGAAGTCCGCAAGTGGGCTGCCCGTAGCAGCCGCTGCTGCGCGTGGCAGCGAACGGCAGCGCGCGGCTGCGCGTGACAGCACACGGCAGACAGGCCGTAGGCTGCTGCTGTGTGTCGCACGCGCTGCCAGCGTGCTGTTCGCACGCTGCCGTGGGCAGCAGCGTGCGGTGGCCGCCCAGCCGCAGCGCACCGCCGCGTGCCACCGCGGTTGGATCCAAATAAAACAATTTTCTTTTGTTTTTTTTTTTCTTGATTACTTTGATTTAATTAAAAACAGATCTAATTAAATCCCAATCCAAAAATTAAAATTAACATGATAAAATTTTGAATCAAAATTTTTTCTGTTAACTCCAAGTTAATCAGATCTACGTTCTAAAATATGCATAGTAAAAGAACTAGCCACACATAAATCAAACATATGATTTAAAACACAGAATTTGCAAATTCATATATATACAAAGCCAGAGTTGGCTCTGATACCACTGTTGGGATTCGGTAAGATAAACAGCCCTTCAGGCAGCGGAAAACAAAAATTTTAAGGACCTCTTACGGAATCTTGCCAGGATACTAAACTGGTTGTATATATATGAATATAAAAACGACAAGGATAATTAGATCCAAATTATACCTGTCTCCTAGCAAATCCTGGTAATTAGCAAAGTCGTGTTTTTCTTCCCTCGGTAGAAGTCGATCCAAACTTTGTTGTAGCGCCCCACGTGTTGCGCCTCTACGAGTTGATACACCACAATATCACGAAATATAATATATCCTAATCGGCTAGAACATAGGATATATTAATATCTAGGATTAGAGAACAAGATTGGAACGAGAACGAAGTCGAAAAATTCTTCCAAAAGGAAGAAGTGGTTCGGCCGATTTCACTAGGGAGAGAGGGAGAGAATTTTCTTGACTTGGCTTTTTGGCTCTTGATTAGTGTATATGAGATATGACCTTAAGTCTTCTACTTATAGGAATCTCATCATCCTAATCCCCCTAGGATTAGGACTCCCAAGTCTTCTAATTCTCCTACATGGGCCATGGCCCTATTAATTGGAAGACTAAGTCTTCTAATTAATTCATGGCCCATACTAGATTTAATTAATTGGGTCTTTATTTAATTCCCAATTAAATAGCCCAATTAATTTATTTCTTTCTCATTTAATTAAATTAGACTCTAAGTCTATTTAATTAAATATTCACATTATTAATTAAATCCAATTTAATTAACTAACTCACAAATTAAATTCCAGTCTCGATCCAATTCCAATTGGATCACGTTCGCTCCAATTGGGTCGACCCAGTCGACCCAGTCACCCCAATCGACCCAGTCGATTTAGTTGACTCAGTGGTTCTTCATTTCCTCGCTTTCGCTTCATGTGTATTGTGTATGCCCCCGTAGGTTCACCACATAATTGGCCGTGGGTTATAATTAAATATTCATTTAATTACTCGAGTATTAAATACTCTAAATCAATTGAACACTCTGTCGACTGATCATTCCAAAATTAGCACCCCTGCTAATTTGGGAATTCTCCCACACTCCACGGTCGATGTCTGGCCACAAGCCCATGGAGCCCAATCACTGGTGAATTAATTCAGTGAACCTTTTAATCATTTACAATTTCCATATACGCTATAATCTCTCCATCGATCGATCTCCCAGTCAATACTTAAGGGCATGGATTTTTCATCGGTTCCCTTTTATTTTGTTTTGACTTTATGCATTCTGATCTCGAAATAATTCTCTTTGACTTAATCTTTATGAGCTACTTTCATAAAGCCGTCAGATACCTCGGCCAAGGATTTTACCAGAATTAATTTCTCACAGAAATCCATAGGAGAATTTCCCAACCTATCAAGTCGGGTCAATGGATCCTTTGTTGATGATATGAACCTGCATACGAGTCCCTCTATACCCAACGTGAATCCACAGAGACTTTCTGGCGTTCTCCAATCGGTCGGAACTCACATCTAAGTATAGACGTTCTCGCACCAGATAAACCCTATCACCTCAAGTGTTTGGGGATCATTACTCGTATACTGTTGTAAATAGGAATAACTTCAACTCCGATATGCGACTACCGCTTCCATGGTGAGTTATTTCCTAATTGGGGTATTCAGTGCACTTGCCATCCCGGCAAGTCACCCACTTATGTGTATCGACTATCCCAGTCATGCTCGTGGACCCCAGCGTCCTCCAGTTCATCGGAGTATACACATTAGTGAGAGTCTAACCGAATCCAACGATGTCCCATCTCGATTGGATTCTACGACTCTTGAATATGTTCTAGATCACGGCCTTGGAGATCAGTCCACGGGTTGTCCCATAGCCCTGTGATCTAAGGACTTATATCCTTATGCGTAGATAATTATTACATAAGATAAAGATGACCATATAATAAAGATGCATTTATTAATCTAAATTGAATAGTTCCTTTATTTATTACAATAAATGGCAGCCATACAGTTGGCTTGCCGGACACTATTCTATCAACTTGAGCTTCTTCAGTAACCTTAACTTCCTCCTTTTCTTCAGATACCTCTTCCCCCTTTTTGTCATCATCAGCAGGGTCGAGTTCTTCAACTTGAACAGGTGGAATGTTTACAGCATTGCATAACATTATGATGTTTTGATCCATAGCAGACAGTTGTCTTTCCTGGTGTTGTTGCTTAGAAGATAATACTTCAGTTTGGTGTTGGATTATGTCATTATTTTCACCAAGCTGTATCTGGGACTGAAGTACTAAATCTATACTTGAACAGAATGCTTGCATCATATTTGAAGTCTTTTCTTCTTCAGCTTGCATAGCATTTGCAACAACAAGGTTGATATCCTTCCATCCAGCTTCATTATTTCGAACCCTCTCACTGAATTTCTGAACATCAGTCTTCATATGCTGAACTTCAATTTTGATGTTGTTCATCTCATCCTGAATCAGTGGAATAGGATCAGCAGGCTTGGGCAGACTGTCAATTGTGCTTTGAACTAAGGATGAGGTCATCTCCTCAAATTTTCTCATGGTGTCCTTGTTCCTCTCCTCCATTTCTTTAGCAGTTTCAATCAAGTTCTTCATGGAATCTAGAAGTGCTGATTGAATTGTCTCAGCAAATTTGGTAGGAGTAGCACTTTGTTGTTTCTCAGGAGTTGCTTCAGCTTTCCATTCTATAGCTAAAGGCTCCTTTATTTGAGGAACTTCATCAAGTGGAACTTGTTCATCTTCAAAGTTTAGCTCCACAGATGAGTCCTTCGGATCAGTACCTTCATCTTTAAGATGCATAAAATCAAAACCATCAGTAGACACGACTGTTTTATGATAGATAAAATCAGCAGGTACTAAAGGCGAAGTCGTCTGATGTAGGTGTTTTGATTCTTGGTACTTTCTGATTTATGAACCTATGTGTTGTAAACTAGGCAGTGTTGGCAGATCACTAGATGTTCCCTGTCCGTATCTTGATCTCTCAACCCATCTGTCCAGAGTTACACAAACTGCAATTTTCACAGCCCTCTCAGCTAAGTCTTCTCCCGTTCTGGGCTTATTAGTCATTGTTTCTCTGAGAGCTGTTGACTCATTTTGTACTATGATCTTTGTATACTCATGCATTTTGTCATAGAAGAAGTCATAATCCATTGCTTGTTTGATATTGGAGTTATGCAACCACTTCAATACCCAACTTTCTTCAGCAGCAGCCTCTTTCCAGGCCTTGAATTCTTCACTGGTCTTGCTCAATCTGTAGTTTCTCCATCTATTGTATTTGATCTTTTCCGCAAGGATGATACACTTAGATTGCAGCAAGGTGTCATACCTCTCCAGCTCACTTTCAAACTTGGTGAAGATAGCAGGATCACTCTTTACTATCTCCAGTGCATGTTTGACTTCTCTCTTCCTTTTCTTGATGATCTTAGGACGAGGCAACACAAACCCTTCTTCTCTGGGTTCACCGATGACTATCCCACCACTTTTCCTTGAGCCTTGAGCATCTTTCTTATTGGCCTCAAGAGCTTTTGCCAAATCTTCAGCTTCTTTGGCAGCCAACTCTGCCTCAGTCATATGCTTAGTAGCAGCTTCAGACTTCAGTTCTCTGAGGGGAGTTGTCAATCAACATATCATCAATCTCCTTTGCAACTTTGGATATTAGTTCATTAGCACTGGTGATGTCAACTGTTCCAGCTTGAACAGTAGGGTTAGCTACCGTTTGAACAGCAGACTCAACAACCTTGTCATCACTTTTAACCTTTTTAGCCTTTTCAACAGGCTTTTCTTCAGCAGATTTTCTCTTCTTCTGCTTTTGCTCTGGAGAGGCTTCAACTCTTGCCTCACTTTTCATAGGCTCATAAATCTTGAATTCCTTAGCCTAGTGAATTATTTTCCCAGCTCCCAGTGAGCAGTTAAAAGCCATGAGCAAATGGCTCAATAAGATGACATGTCCAGTCTTCTTAGCAGCAAGAATTATGAACACATGAACAACCCAATTAATCTTCAAATCGTAATAGACTCCAATCATAGTATGAATTTTTCTCTTGGGCAAGCCATCCAGTGCACTCGTGGTACACTCCAGAATCTTGGCAATCAAGTCTGCCATCCTTAGGGGTGGGCATTCGGTATCGAGTTTCGGGAACCCGTCCTGTCCCGGTCGTGATTCTGTAGTTTGGGATGGGAAGTATGGTTGATTTTTGGGGTTCGGGAAACCTGAAAACCCGACAAACTAAATCGGGACGGTATTCGGGAAGTATTTCACACCCGATTGGGAAAACCGAATCTCGAATTTCTTATTATACAAAATAAATTACCCCTTTCAATCAATCTCTTACTCCCAAACCCAAGCCCCATCACCTACCTCATGGTCTTGAAATTAACAATTCATGACCATAAAGAAAAATACAATGCTATGAAGGAGCAAAATAAAGAAAAGTGTGCTATTTCTACCATATTGGAGTTTAAAATTACTATTTTCGGGAAACCCGAATCCCGATCCCGAAAACCCGATATTTATCGGGAAACCGAGATACCGGGACCAAGTCAATTCAAATGGAATTCGGGTAGTAAAATCAAAACCCGAATCCCAAAAATCCCGTCCCGAATTACCCGAAATCCCGTCCCGATCCCACCCCTAGCCATCCTCCAAAATTCATCCAGTAACTGAGTCTTCTTGGATGAACTAGTCAGTTTCTCTCCCTTCTTAGCAGCTAATTTCCAAAACTCCTCTTCTTTGGGTCTCCCCAAAGTAGTTACGTCTCCTCCTTTGTTAGACAACCCATAAACTTTGTTCCGAATATTAGGAGAAACGCAGATCTTCTTTCCAGCAACAGTTGATGTCATGGTGAACTTTTCCCTGTCCAGCTTGACATTCTTATAAGATTCGGCAATATCTTCAGTGAAGACCATGGTCTCATGTGCTTCCAACACATTTACGAGAGTAGCATATTTGAACTTCTCCATTAATTCTTTCATCAACTTAGTACCAGTTGCGTGGTACAAATCATAATTAAAAAAACTTCCTTCTGGACCAGCCATTGTTTTCTGTTAAAAGATTTAGGAAATAATACAAAAAAGATCTCACAAGAAAACAGTAGAGATTAGTAGTTCTTGTAAGAATGAAAAAATATTTGAGGGTGCGTAAGTGTACTCATCTGATCAGATCTGGATTTATAAGGTTAGTGGATCATCGGTTATCGTGATATCCGCTAACCATCAGATCATTATGCGTACGTTTTGATCGTGTGTGCGACATTTACGGATTTCAAATATTAATTAATTATGTCAGACTATGCGGGAAACTGAAATGTCCCTAGTACATTACTTATAAAAGTATGTTTATAGATGTAACGTTTTTAGAACATCACTCTTATAAATAACATATGGGTGATGTATACTTATTTGACAGATGACGTCCCTGAGAATAGATTATCACTAGAGAAAGCCAATAGCTAATGATCTTCCTTTGTTGTTTGTCAATCCAACAAGATAATCTTTATGCCTTCAAGAATAAAAAATAAGTCTTCTAATAGTATAACTTCAACTAACTGTTATTGAAGATTTTATCTTTAATCAGGAGTACCACTCGTCTTACACGTTCCCCCTGAGTTCAAGAATCTATCAGTCAACCAGTCAGTTGGGAGTTAGTCTTAAAGATTACTCAGCTATTGAAAGTTAGTATGTTGATGAACCATAGTCTTCTGATAGGTTCCCTCTCAGTTTATGAATCCAAATTCAACAAACCCAATTCCACCATTAGAGTAGAAAATCTAGCATCACTCAATGGTTTAGTAAAAATGTCAACTATCTGATTGTCAGTATGAACATACTCGATTATGACATTCTTTTTTTCAACATGGTCTCTTATGAGTGATGTTTGATCTCAATATGCTTAGTCCTCGAATGAGTTGTAGTGCTCTGAGTACGTGAGATTGCACTTGTATTGTCACAGTAAATACGAATTCCACTAGTTTTGATATTGTAGTCTTCCAGATGATGCTTCAACCAAAGAATCTATGCACATCATGCTCCAATAGCAATGTATTCAGCTTAAGCAATAGATATAGATATTGAAGTATGTTTCTTACTCATCCATGAGATCAGACGACTGTCTAGATATTGACAAGTGCCAGTAGTGCTCTTCTTGTCAATTTTGCAGTCAGTAAGGTCAAAATCTGAATACCCAATGAATTCAAATCCTAATTCCCTTAGATACCATAATTCCAATTCTTGTGTGCCTTTGAGATGCATTAATATCCTTTTGGCAGCTAAGAGATGAGATTCCTTACGATTTGATTGAAATCTCGCACAAACCCCAACATTGTACATAATATCAGGTCTGCTAGCAGTAAGGTATATCAGTGACCCAATTATGCCTCTATATTTGGTGATGTCAACGGATTTTTTTATCTCCATCCTTGTCAAGGCGAAGTCCAGTAGACATTGGAATAGCAACATATGAGCTAGTTTCCATACCAAATTTCTTAAACAGATCTCTTGTGTACTTTGCTTGATTAATAAATATGCAATCTGGCAATTGTTTGATTTGTAATCCAAGAAAGTAATTGAGTTCTCTCATCATACTCATTTCAAATTTATTATGCATCAGCTTAGAGAACTTCTCACATATGTTTGTTAGTTGAATAAAAAATAATATCGTCCACATAAATCTGAATTAACAATATATGATTATCCCATTCAATAGTAAACAAGGTCTTGTCTACTTTACCTTTTCGAAATCCTTTAATTAAAAGAAAATCAGAAAAGGTATCATACAATGCTCTTGGTGCTTGCTTTAAACCATATAGAGCTTTCTTCAGACGATATACTTTGTCTCTTTCCTGATAGACTTCAAATCCAGGAGGTTGTTCAACATACACTTCTTCTTGCAATTCTCCATTGAGAAAAACAGACTTCACATCCATCTGACAGACATTGAAGTTCTTATGAGCAACATAAGCAAGGAATAGTCTGATTGCTTCAAGCCTAGCCACTGGTGCAAATGTCTCATCAAAATCTATGCCTTCTTATTGGAAATAACATTTGGCTACTAGTCTTGCTTTTTTCTGGTAACAATACCATCTTAGTTCATTTTATTTCTGAAAACCCACTTAGTGCCAATCACTATTTGATGAATAGGTCTGGGAACTAAGTACCAAACCTCATTTCTTTCAAATTGATTCAACTCTTATGCATAGCTTCTATCTAGTGGGAATCACTAAGAGCTTCATCAATTAATTTGGGCTCAATCTGTGAAAGAAAACTTACAAACATTGATTCATCTGCAGTTGTCCTTCTTGTTCTTAATCTATACAGTGGCTCACCAATCACAAGTTCATGTGGGTGATCTTTGAGCCATCTTAAATTAGGTTGCAAATCTGGATGTTATCCTCTTGATTGATCTTGCAACACTACTGTTGGAGTCTCAGTAGTAGTCTGTTGAATAGTCTCTGGTCTGTCAGCTGGTTGCAACTCGTCAATGTAGAGAGAAAAGAAGAATATGTACCTATCATACTACCTGATCTCAACCAAGCAGATAACTCAAATGTTGTTCAACATCAGATGACTAATTGTCAGCAGATAAATCTAGATTAGTACTTTGATTCTTTTCAGAACATTGAGTAGGTTCATCAAATACTACGTGAATAGATTTTTCTACAAGTAAAGTTCTTTTGTTAAATACTCTGTGTGATTTACTAACAGAAGAGTAGCCTACGAAAACATCTTCATCAACTTTTTCTACAAAGCAGTAAGGTGATTTTTACCATTATTTAAGACAAAACATTTATAACCAAATATGCGAAGATAATGAATATTAGGCTTTCTGTTGTTCCACAACTCATATGATGTCTTGTTTTGACTTTTATTGATCATGCATCAGTTTTGGGTATAGCAGGCTGTATTTGTAGCTTCTGCCAAAAATCTTTGAGGCAACTTTATTCAGCTATTATTGTCCTTGTAGCTTCTTTTAGAGTTTTGTTTATCCTTTCAGCAACTCCGTTTTGTTGTGGGGTCCTGGCAGTAGAGTACTTATGACTGATTCCTCTGGAATTACAATACTCTTCAACAATAGAGTTAGCAAACTCAGTGCCCCTATCTGATCTGATCCTTATGATTTTCAAGCTCTTTTCATTTTGAATCAGCTCCAACAGATGAGTAAGATGTTCCTTGGTTTCACTCTTCTTTTTCATGAAAACCACCCAAGTATATCTGGAAAAAACATTCACAACTGCAAGGCCGTATTTCTTTCCACCATTGCTAATGGGATAAATGGGTCCAAACAAATCCATGTGAAGTAGCTCCAAAATTCTGTTTGAAGATTGGTGCTTCTTGCTTTTCAAAGATGATTTGATTTGTTTACCCTTCTGACATGCATCACATAGCTTGTCTTTGCTCATGCTTGTTTAGATAGTCCTTCAACCAAATTGATCTTGACTAATTTGTTGATGGTCTTGAAGTTTACATGATTCATTCTTTTGTGCCATAGCCAACTAACTTCACTTGGGGTAGAGGCCACCAAACATACATTTGAGTTCTTATCAATTGAACTCCAGTCGGCTATGTAGATGTTTCCTTGTCTTCTTCCAGATAATATCACTTTCTTTGTTCCAATTTGCTCCACATAGCACTTATCTGATGAGAAGATGACAGAGAATCCTTTGTCATAAAATTAACTAATACTCAGCAGATTGTACTTCAGGCCTTTAACATATGAGACATCAGATATCTCAATGTTTCCTTTGATAAGCTTCCCGCTTACCACAATCTTGCCTTCTTTGCTGTCTTCAAATGTAACTTCTGAACCTTCTAGGGCAGCAACTCGGTCAGCTCATGTATGTCACCACACATGTGTCTTGAACTTCAACTGTCCAAGTACCATTTCTTTTCTACTTTACATCTACTCCTACTCCTATCATCATTATCAGAATCATTTGATTCTTTGACCATGAGACAGAGCAGTGCATGTGTCTATTCTTCAGCAGAGTCATTTTCAGATTTCTCCGAGTCTGAATCAGACGAGTAGATGACAATTATCTTTTCAGCTTCAGCCAACAGTAATTTGTTGTTAATATGTCTCATTTTTTAAAACGTTTGAAAAACACGCCTCGGATCAAGCTCGTTGATCAGGCAGATGATCCAAATGAACCACCTGCTCTGATACCACTTGTTGGTCCCAAGTGGTCAGATGAGGTCTAGAGGAGAGGGGGAGGGGGGGTCAATAGACCTCTGTACCTTTAAAAAATTTCTCCAACTTTGTATAAGCAGAGTAAGCTTATCGTTCGTATGAGACTACTCAGATGATTTAGCACTCAGCTTATTCAGCGTAAGTTAGACCACTCATCTGATTTACTCATCTTTTCAGACAACTTCAGAGTTTTAAAACTTGTGTGCAGCGGATATGACTTTGTAGGGTTTTCAAACGAGTTTAACTCCAAAGCTTTTACCCCAATTTTTAGAAATTCCTCGTTTTAAAGATTTGCCTTTTAAAACTTTTACTTATCTTATGAAAGTTATGCAATGAAAATTCAAGCAAATAAGTTAAGTAACACATGAATTTTTAAAGTGGTTCCGAAGGCAGAATACCCCTTAATCCACTCTTCTAAATCACGAAGATTTATGCTCCACTAGAACACTAAGTAACTAGTACAATACTTGTGCTTTTACAACAAATGAATAAACAACAAGCTCCCAATAGGAAATCACAAAGAAGACATATTCTACGAAGTAATATCACTCACAAAGATGGATATCTGCTTCTCACAGCACTCAGTTGAACAAAATCACTCAGATTTTTATGTTTTGACTTTGTTCTTCAACTTTGCTTTGTCAACAGATGACTCGGTTGATGATTTGTTCTTGAGTTTGAGACTCAGAAAATTTTATCTTTGAATTCTCTCAGTTGTTGTGTTTTTTCTCTAACTCTTGAATTGATCTATTTATACTCGGCAATTCGAATTTTGTACGTTGATGTGAGACATAAATTCAGATTTTCCTCGAGTTCCGGTCAAATCCTTAAACGGCTCCCTGCAACTGTTCACTGTACAGTCTGATGTACGGATCTGTCAGTCGCATTAAATGCACCATGCTGATAGAGTTTTTGAAATAACTTCTCCAATCATTTGTCATTAATACCCTTCTCGAACAACATTTATTACGCCAAGTGCATTTATTACCGTTGGAATGACTTCTGATCTCTTTTCACTCTGCTGATTGAATCTAATCTGCTGATGAACACTCTGCTGATTCAAATCGAACTTATCTGATTTGACTCTACAGATATCCACCAATCTGATTCCGTACTCAACTTGAAATCACTTGTTATCCTGAACGAAATTCAATCTTCTGATTTTACTTGTCTTTTCGATTGAACTTTTTCAGAGGTTTGCTAAGCTTCCATTACTTAGCTGATAACCTTTGAAAATCATCAAAACCTCCATTCACTTTTTTATCTTCATCCAACAGATGCCAATGTTAAATTCCATAGAGTAATGTAAAATTTCTTATTGTTAATGCCAATGTTAATTTATTATAAATTATTATTAATTTTATTGTAATTATTATTATTATTATTAAGAAATATGAGAATTGAAATTAATTGAAATAGGAAGACTGAGTCACTGGAGATGATTATAAAAAGAGGAGTGGAGAGGGGAAGGGGAGTCTGCTATCCAGTCCGTATTTTATTTTCATCTCCAGTGACTTAATCTTCCATTTCAATTAATTCTAATTCTCATATTTCTTAATAATAATAATAATAATAATAATAATAATAATAATAACAATAACAACAACAACAATAATATTATTAATAATAAAATAATAAAAAAAATATCTTAAATTTAACATGGGCATTAACAATAAGAAATTTTACATTGAAATTAATAATAAAAAATATAACACTGACATTAATAATAAGAGATTTATTTGGGTACACAATACTACAATAATTAATAATTCATATAAGGAAATTCATCCCCCATACTACAACAATTATTTGGCCGTATGTAATCGAATTTATTTATGATTGTTTCAATATATAATTGTTAGGGTTATATTATTTTTAATCCATAAATCGTATTTAATTTCAATGTATTTAATTTTCATAAATCATTTTTAATTATGCTATTCTAAATTAACATGAATTAAAGTTAAATTCGCAAAATTTAAAATAATAGACAAATTAAATTTTCTTACAATGTTATTAAATTTCAAACATTAACGTTAAGTTTATTAAATAAAAATTACAATTATAAAAGTAATAAAATTAAATTAATGTTAAGATTTTTAAAAAATTTAATAATAATTTTAAAATAAATTAATTAAATAAAAAAGAAAGAAAAAAATAAAAAATAAAAAATAAAAAATAAAGAAGAAAGAAGAAAAGAAATGTCCATCGATCGCGGTGGGTGGCGAGGTCCAGCCACCCACATGAAGTGGGTGAAGACCTTCCCATCCATGTCTCTCCCCTTCCTCCTTTATCAATTGAGATCACTCAATTTTTCCCCTTTCTCACCCACTCCCTCTTATGCATTGAAAATTCCCTTAGTTATCATACCAAATGGAATTACCTTCCAATTAATTTATAAACCTATCAATCCTATTGGGTCAACCAAACGGGCCAAAAGTGGACGATCCCCTATAATTAAAGGACATTTTTACACATTTTGAAAAACTTCCGAATTACTAACCCAACCACACAAACAAAAAGCGCATAACGACGTCGTGAGACGAATCCTCCCCAAATTTTCAAAGCGGGAAAAATAGCAAAATTCAAAGCCTTCTTCCAACACATACACACAATCACACACACTGAAAGCTTCAGCCAAATTCAAACCATGGATGAAATTATAGGTCGAATAGTTGCGAATCTGGAAACCCAGTTACCAATTTCACAGTCTTTACTCAGAGATTTAGAAACCCTATTAGAGTACACTCTCAACTCCGATGATCCAATCGATCTTGAAAATCTCTATACCGAGCTCTCTTCAAGAAACCTTTCACTCACTTCACTCACCAATGCAGTTTCTTCAGCCATGGATTCTGGCCTCGGTCCCGGTATTTCCATTTTGGCATCAAAAGTTTATTTGTTACTCCTTTTGTCCCCAAATTGCCCTGTTTTTACTCTTTTTACTCCCATGGCTTTTCTCAGTCTCCTTCGAGCCATACGCTTGGCCTTTAAAAACCCTTCCTTGGTTTCTAAGGAAGGGTCAGTCTCTCGAAGCCCCGGTAAAAAGAGGAAGGGGAGGAGAAATAAGAGTAGGGTTGAAAATAGGGATATTGTGGAGAATGATGGAGAAGAGGGGGGTTTTGATGTTAAAGATCTGTTTATTGTGCTGGAGAAGCTGGAAATGGTAATGGGTCTGGTTCATTTGGACCGGTTTCTTGATTGTTTGAAGGCTTTGGTCCAGACTATGTGTGAGATACCAACCACGGTTGAGTTTCGGGGGAATTTGGGGAGTTTTGGGAAGTTATGCGAGTTATGCTCGAGGATTTTGGGTGAAGCTTTGAAACCTGAGCATGGTAATCAGGGGGATACTGCTGCTGAGGTGTTGAAGGCATTGACACCGCTAATATTATTGTCTAAATCACAGGCGAGGAGTTTTGTTTTGGGTTTTGTGGTGAATAAGATGGTGGGTATTGGTGAAAGTTCAGATGACATTAAGAAAGCGGTTGCTAACTTACCAAAATATTTGGTAAAGAAAGCTCCGGAAAAGGCTGAAGGAAGAGCATTAGCTGTTGAGTCTATAATGGAGATTGTTAAGGTTTTGGATTTTGAGGATCAAGTTGGTTTTGCTGAACATGTAGTGAAGATGAGCCAAGGGAAGGGGCAGTTTAGGCTTTTGTCAGTTGATTTAATTCCTGTTTTAATGATGTCACTTAAAGAAACATTAGGGATTGATATGGTTGAAGGGCATGATAATTCATGGGGTTTGAGGTTATTAGAAGCATTGATTCACCGCTGCTCTGATTTGACAGTTACGATTAGAGCTAGAGCTTTGACGAATTTAGCTCAGGTGGTGGGGTCTTTTTCGGAGAATGATAAGAGTAGATCAGTTTTGAAAAAAGTGATGGGGTTTGGAGATGAGCCGATCAATAGAATGAATGATATTCTAAAAAATCGTAGTATGGATGAGAAGGCTGCAGTAAGAAAGGCAGCTCTTTCACTGATATCGAAGTTGACAGCGCTTTTAGGAGGTGAACTTGATGATGAACTGCTAAAGACAGTTGGCATAGCCTGTTCTGATCCACTTGTTAGCATTAGGAAAGTGGCTATGTCTGCTCTATCTGAGGTGAAGTGTCTAGGCTTTACTCCTTATGTTAGAATTTTGAAGTTCATGTCTTGTTATATCATCTAAATCAAACGTATGGCGTTTGATATGTTCGAATTTTTATAAGTAAATGTCTTTTGAATGTAACCTTGACATGCTTTTGGAGGGTACTTCTTGTGTGTGTGTGTGTGTTGGGGGGGGGGGGGGGGGTAGATAAGGATACGTGTCATTTGTATGTGCGTATAGAAACATTTACATGTTATCCCTTGGACCATTTTTATCTTTATGTATGTCCTTTTGTTCTCTTTGAAGGTTTACAAGATTGCATGGTATCTGCTCATAATTGTTATCTTCTGGCCCGTAATTCTCATTTGCTGTTTCTATCTTTCCTTTTGTTGGTCATTTACAATAAAAGATTTTTGTTGTGCTTTCATTCTTAACGTGTAATCTTCATTTAACTTTTAGGCCTTTAGAACATATTCAAACTCCACTGTGACAAAGGAGTGGCTGCATTCTGTTCCACGTTTGACTAACGATAATGAAACTGGCATCCAAGAAGAATGCGAGAACCTATTTCTAGAATTGGTCATTGATCGCGTGTCAAGGGCTGGATCAACAAATTACCCTTCTGGCCCTCATGCTACAAATGGCAAGAAAGCTAACTTAGATACTGGAGATGATGAGTCGTTATATCCTGATGGAATTTTAGGACTATTAAAAGAGATTTGTAATGGAGAGGTGTCTCCATGGGTGAAGAAGATCTGCTCAAGCTTGGGAAGAAAGAAAAAACTTAAGCCAATGATTGCTACTGCTCTTCAAAATATCATTAGGACATCTGAATCTCGGTGGTTGAATCATTGCGTATCTATAGAGAAGTGGACAGCACCTGCGGGTGCCTGGTTTTTGTTGTCTGAAGTATCTTCCTTTCTTTCAAAATCAGTTGACTGGGAGTTTCTACATCATCATTGGCAAATTCTTGATAAGAACGAACAAGTTGGAGAAATCAAAAGCCCTTTTGAACAAGGAGATTTGGACAATGGAATGGTTGAAGGAGAAACTAAGTCTGTTGCTTGGGTGGGAGACCGTGTTTTTCTCTTGCAGACAATTTCTAATGTTTCTGTGGAACTACCTCCTAAACCTGCAGCAGATCTAGCGCATAATTTTCTTCAACGACTTGAGGGGTTCAACATGCACTCAACTGAGGTATTAAGAGATTTGTTTTACTACATAATCAATTGGGCATATACGTGTTGGTGAGCATTATATATACTTAGAACTCATTTGGTAGCATATGACTCAAAATTTCGTTTCTAGTTCATGTTTCGGTCAGCTAAATACTGGAAACTTTTCGATAATTAAAGTTTCGGAAACACTAGGAAAAATTGTTAAGAAAATTACTAACTTAAGAAAATAAGAGAGTCTCAAGGCAAACAAAAAGTTTCAGAATTACACCTTATTTTTTGTTTCCGCTGATACTTTTCTGTGTTTTCGACAGAGATCGAGCCAGCAGTTCTGTAAAGCTTCAAGTTCTCAAAAAGTTTTTTTTTGGATATAACATGCATCTTTAACTTTAAGTTGTTACAGAAACTCAAAGGCTTCTCTGAATTTGCGCTGCTAGTAAAAGTTCTTTATTATGGTCACATTGACTCTATTTACCGCTCAAAGTTGAAATTTAGATTGATTTTGTGTGCTTTTCACCAGGTTAATGCTCATGTAAAAGCACTCAGAACTCTGTGCAAACGGAAGGCTTCAAATCAAGATGAGGCTGATACCCTTGTAATGAGATGGGTAAACCAGCTTCACCATAATGCTTCCCAAGTTTTAGATTTGTACATGTCAAGTATCTCTAATGCTAGTCAAGATAGTGCTTTTCTTACACCACCTACTGGTGTAAGTCGGAAAGGAAAAAGAACAGCCGAATGTGACAAATTATTATCAAAAGCAATTATTGCGGTTTACACCATTGGTTCATTAGTTATTGTGTGCCCTTCAGCCAAGTTAGAAAGTATTACTCCAGCCATACATACCATTATCACTTCCGGGACTTCTGATCCGAAATCAAGCAAGCTGCCCGGGGCAAAAATTCCCATAAAACAGACTGCCCCATCCTTGTATACACAAGCTTGGCTAACTATGGGAAAGATTTGCCTAGCTGATGGGAAACTTGCAAAGCGCTATCTTCCTCTCTTTGTGCAGGTACACCTCAAATGCATGTTTCATGATCTTAACAGTGCGATAAAAACAAGGGTAAATTTCACTTTAGCCCCTAATCTTTTGGTTGTTTAACCATTTTGCATTTGCATTTGCCCCCCCTCAATGTTTTAAATTGTCGCAGTTCTAAACCTTTGGCCAGTCGACTATGGGCACATCTCCCTATGATAATTGACTACAAACATCTGTATAAGAAAAACTGCACTTTACTCTCTAATCTTCTACTTACTACACTTCGCTCCCTAAACCGTCGACCATTTCACATCTAAATAACGACGAAATGTAGTCAATTGTAACAATTAGCATGGTGAGGGGGGCAAATGCAATATGTTAGGGGTAGAAAAACGTGTAGTAAAAGTAATACCTACTTTTGAAAAGTGTGGAAAAGTGATTGCTGCTATTTGGAAGTCAAACTCATGCGTGAACTTTTACTTTTATTTCTAGACTTTAAGATACAAATGAAGTTCTCTGATAATTTCCAGAATAACAGTTAAATCAGATGGCAATAACAGTTTGCTCTCCAACTTGATCAATAGCGTTTTAGTTTATTCAATCATTTCACCCCCTCAATTACGTCAACAGGGCACCTGCACAAATAAACTATTGTTGCAATTTATTAATTTAATTACTAATAGCATGCATTTTATTTTTAAGGAGCTTGAAAAGAGTGATTCTGCTGCACTTCGTAATAACATTGTGGTAATGATGACTGATTTTTGTGTTCGGTATACTGCACTGGTTGACTGGTAAGGCCTAAGCATATGTGTACCTAATAAAACTTATAACTCGGTCAATATTCTTATATTATCTAATTTTCAAATCCAATAGTTATATGTCAAAGATCACGAAGTGTCTGCGAGACCCATGTGAATTAGTAAGAAGGCAAACATTCATATTACTGTCCAGACTATTACAGGTACACTTTTGTCATATTAAAATTTAAATTCTGCCTTTTAGGCATCACTTTCTTTAACTCTGTTTCTTTTGAACAGCGGGACTATGTCAAGTGGCGAGGCGTGCTTTTTCTCCGATTTCTACTGTGCTTAGTTGATGATTCAGAGAAAATTAAGCAACTAGCTGATTTCCTCTTTGGGAATATATTAAAAGGTTATAATTGTTTTACAAACCTATCTAGAATCTTGGGATTTTGAAATGTTTGTTTATCTTAACCTTTTGAATTTACATGATTTCTATATGCAGCAAAAGCACCACTTTTAGCTTACAATAGCTTTGTGGAGGCTATTTTTGTGTTGAATGACTGTAATGCCCATACAGGACGTAGTAATTCCAACAGTTCGCGCAATGAAAACCGTCTTTTTTCAATTAGGTTTGTTTGTTTAAACCCTCTAGTTCAACCTGTATGACATTGAAGATATCATTTTTAAAATCGAATTTTGTTTTAGAGGAAATGATGAAAACACAAGGTCCCAAAGAATGCACATTTATGCCACTTTGCTGAAACAAATGGCTCCGGAGCATCTTCTGGCCACCTTTGCAAAAGTATGTGCTGAGATTCTTGCTGCTGCATCCGATGGAATGCTTTCTTTAGAGGATAGTACTGGGCAGTCGGTTTTACAGGTAACTTTTGAGCTTTCATTTAATGTCTCTCTTTCTCTCTCTTGTACAAACTGTTTCAGTGTTTCTTGATTTTAAGTTTTGTATGAGAATTTTGACTCCTTAAGACTTAAGTGTCGTTTATTAAGCTAGTATTGTGCTAACTTGCTAAGATTAGGGGTGAGTACAATTTGGTTAACCAGTCGAACTGGACCGACAAACCGAAAAATTTGGTGCAAACCAAACCAAAAAGAAATTTTTCGATTTTCGGTGGCTGCATTTGCAAAATCTGACTCGATTCGGTTTGGTCTTTTCCGCTGGTTAACGGAATTGAACCTGAAACCGTAACTATTAAATAATTACAATTTCCTTTTTATTTCAAATTTAGAGATGCCCTAAAAAATAAATTTGTGGACTGTTAATTTGTTATAGTGTGAAATGCAGAAATACCTCCTATGCTTTGTCTAGATAGGAGAACCCCCGTGTTATTTTTACTACCAGAAACCCCGTGCTAATTTTTTGTTAGCAAAAAATCCCTCCCAAGCCAAAATGATAATCATACCCCCACCAAAAAATACAAAAACACACCTATTCACATAAAAAATTGTCAATAATCCCCCTGTTAAATTTGAAAATTGGCAATAACCCCCTTGTTCACTTAAAAATTGACAATAACCTCCCTACGGTTTATAAAGGAATTTCAAATGGGATTTTTTGCTAATAAAAAAATAACACAAGATTTTTTTTGCTTATAAAAATAACACGGTGGGTTTTTTGCATGTAATATTTTTGCATTTAGCGCGTTTTGTTATATCTTTGTGCTTATTGTTTGAATTTTTCTATACTTCATTTAGATTCTCTTTGGATGCTAAATGATTTTAGTTAAGATTGCTTCATATCTATTTTTTCTGGAAAAAAAAACAGGATGCTTTCCTCATTTTATCCAGCAAAGAAATCAAAATTCAACCCAACCGAGGAACATCATCCGATGCAGGAGATATCGAAGAAGAAAACGGAGACAACGCTGGATCATCCTCAAAAGGAAAAGCCATCACTCAGGCTATAAGAAAAGGCCTTATCCAAAACACAATCCCCATCTTCATAGAGCTAAAACGACTTCTAGAAACTAAAAACAGCCCTCTAATCGGCTCCCTAATGGACTGCCTCCGAATCCTCCTCAAAGACTACAAAAACGAGATTGATGACATCTTAGTTGCCGATAAGCAACTTCAGAAAGAACTCATATATGACATGGAAAAATATGAATCTTTGAAGGCCACAACTAAAGCTGCCGAGGCAGTAGCAACAATGCAAAAATCAGACACTTTTAGATCACCTGGTGTTAGAAACGAGCCAAATTTGAATACTATAAAGAGTAAGTTGTCTAAGAAGATTAGTAGTAATTCTAAAGTGGCTTCGGCTGTGGCAGATGTTGTGGCCCGGGTTACGGCAAGGTCTGTGCTTAAGGAAGTAAATCGAGGCTTAAAGAGTCCTTTAAGTGCAATGGGGGTTCCGAAGCTCAAGTCTCGTACGAGGGAATTTGGAGAAGGGACTTCTGGAGGTACTAGGCCAACTGAGGTTATTGAATCTTTGAGGAGAAGACAGTTTTTTGATTCTGATGATGAAAATTGATTGTTCTTTATAATGCAATTTCCTTACTTAGATGCTAAAAAAATTAGAGTTGGGATTTTAAGGATGTATAGGATAACTTATGTACAATACAATGTTTGTAAGAGGAATGATAATTCAACTGTGTTGTAACCTTTGAGCTTGTGTTTGCATTTAAATGGATCAAGCTGAAATAAGCTCCGGTTGTCGTCGAGCTTGAGTTGAGTTTAGAAGTATGTAAGGTTTGAAATGTATAACTAATTTACTTGAAATAAGCTTGTATTGATTGAATTGAAGCCGAATAATAAGTAGATTAGTCTGATTTTCGCTCTAATTATAGCCGGACCCGAAGTTTCAGGTCAAATTCAGTTGTACATCACTTTATTTGCAAATTAATTGATTTATAAGGTTTTAAAACACTGCAGCAGGCATTAAAAAGTGATTTGATGCTGTTTTTTGATATTGTCTGCTGGAGATGTTCTAAGGGCTATTTGTTTGGTGCTTGAGAAAGTAGTTTTGGAGAGTAGTGGAGGTTTGTGAAATTTTTTCGATTTGCGTAATGTTGTTTGTTTAAATTTTGAGAGAGTTGTTTGAGAAATGATTAGAAGAGTTAAGTTGTAGATGTAAGATGTGTAAGACTTGTCAAATCATGTTTGTTATGTGAGATAAATTGTGTAAAATATAAGTTATTTTACGTTAAATCATAGTAGTATTTGTATATGTTTTGTTTAAAAATAAGAAAATTGTTGTTTGTTTGGTTTTTGAGATAGTAGTTTAAGAAAATTAAAATATGAAAAATATATTTTAGAAAGTACATGTTTATTTGATATTTCCCAAACACTTTGGTTTATGGATTTGAGTGAGTAAAATGAAAAGTAAAATGTAAATGAACAAGAAATAAAGCTCAACATTACGTCATTTGTTGCAAGATAAAATATTTTCCCTGGTGTTTTACTCACTCAAATTCAAGAATCAAACATAGTCTAAATAATTTTGGGAAACGCCAAATAAACAGGTTGTACATGTCCATTATAGTCATCTGGTAAGATTAATTTAGTTATTACATTTTTTAAATTAAAATTAAATTCTCTTTTTGTCAAAACAACACTTTAAATTTGTATTATTTAATATTTTTTTAGCAATAATCAAGTATCAATTTAAAACAATATACTTAAAGTGATGTTAAATAACATACTATTGTTTAAATTATTAGTATTTCTCGCTGAAGTAGACATAACAAACATTATATCTAAAATACTTAAAAAGGTTAATGCAAAAAATAGTGCAATAATGAATAAAAATCATACTAAAAATCTAAGAGAGGTCCAAGCCTAAATATCCAAATTGAAGCAAAGAAACAATTGAACAGAAAAGGTTCCCCAATGCGTGGCACATTTTGATTGGTTAGTCATTGAGCTACTATATATTTCACCTACACATTTTCTTCTCGTGCGATCTCCATTCTTCTCTTGCAGTTCTTATTCGAAGGTAAAAAAACCCGTCTTAATTTTTTTAATTTGAACGTATTTTTGGATTTTCAAACAGTAAAAGTTTCATTACCTACGCAATTTATTTGTGATTGAGCCCGTTAATTACTTCTGTTCATATTTGTTTGTATAATTTTCCAATGCTTATGTGCTGAATTTGTTTGAGATCCCTGATTTTGATTTTTCTTCTCTTTTAATTAGGTGAATTTAGTTTTTGACTAGATTCAATTCAAGGCCTCATTTTCTGGAATGGGTATAGATTGATTCTTTTAAATTGAAGATTTTGTGTGGGGTGTGAAAAGTTCCTAGGTTTTAGATCCCAATATTGAAATATTTGGGATTTCTCAAACTGGGTCTTCATTGAAATCTCAAAAATAGTTATGGATAGTAACAAAGATGAGGCGTTAAGGTGTATGAATATTGCCAAAGAGGCTATTGCATCTGGCAATAAACAAAAAGCCCTAAAATTTCTCGGAATTGCACGGCGCCTTAATCAGAATTTACCCGTAGATGATCTCTTAGCTGCATGCGAAAATCTCGGTTCATCATCTTCCACTGCTCAATCCAATGATGTAAATAATGTCAGTAGTAAGGTGAAAGATGATGTAGGCTCGATCAATGGTGATGGGGTTCG
>JAYDYQ010001982.1:0-40141 GCA_034814905.1 Penstemon davidsonii
AGCCCCGAAACACGACTTCTTTAAATAAGTTAAAGTAAGTGACCGAAAAACAAATCAAATGACTCCTAAGTGCTTAATATGTTATTATTTGACTTCCATAAGCTTTAAATCACGAAAAAAGCAAAAAAATTCGGTCTCGAAAATGGAGCCACGAAAAACGACGTCTCAAAATAATCTAAAATAAGTAACCCGAAAAAAAAACAGACTGACTGCTAAGTGCTCAAAATGTTATTATTTGACTTCCGAAAGCTTAAAATCTCGAAAAAAAAGCAAATTTTTAGTGACGGAAAAACAAATCAAATGACTCATAAGTGCTTAATATGTTATTATTTGACTTTCCAAAGCTTTAAATCTCGCAAAATGAACACATTTTTAGGGTCTCGAAAACATAGCCCCGAAAAACGACTTCTTTAAATAAGCTAAAGTAGGTGACCGAAAAACAAATCAAATGACTCCTAAGTGCTTAATATGTTATTATTTGACTTGCCAATGATTTAAATCTCGAAAAAAAGCAAATTTTTAGGGTTTTGAAAATAGAGCCCCGAAAAACATGTCTCAAAATAAGCAAAAATAAGTGACGGAAAAACAAATCAGATGACTCCTAAGTGCTTAATATGTTATTATTTGACTTCCCAAAGCTTTAAATCACGAAAAAAGCAAAAAAAATCGGTCTCGAAAATGGAGCTCCGAAAAACGACGTCTCAAAATAAACTAAAATAAGTGACCGAAAAATAAATCAAATGACTGCTAAGTGCTTAATATGTTATTATTTGACTTCCCAAAGCTTAAAATCTCGAAAAAAACAAATTTTTAGGGTCTCCAAAATGTAGCCCCGAAAAACGACGTCTCAAAATAAGCTAAAATAACTGGCCGAAAAACAAATCAAATGACTCCTAAGTGCTTAATATGTTATTATTTGACTTCCCAAAGCTTTAAATATCGAAAAAAAGCAAATTTTTAGGGTCTCGAAAATGTAGCCCAGAAAAACGACGTCTCAAAATAAGTTAAAATATGTGACCGAAAAACAAATCAAAATGACTCCTAAGTGCTTAATATGTTATTATTTGACTTCCCAAAGCTTTAAATCTCGAAAAAAGCCAAAAATTTTTTTCTCGAAAATACAGCCACGAAAAACGTCTCAAAATATGCTAAAATAAGTGACCGAAAAACAAATCAAATGACTCCTAAGTGCTTAATATGTTATTATTTAACTTCCCAAAACTTTAAATCTCGAAAAAAAGCAAATTTTTAGGGTCTCGAAAATCGAGCGCCGAAAAACGACGTCTCAAAATTTGCTAAAATAAGTGACCGAAAAACAAATCAAATGACTCCTAAGTGCTTAATATGTTATTATTTGACTTCCCAAAACTTTAAATCTCGAAAAAAAGCAAATTTTTAGGGTCTCAGAAATCGAACCCCGAAAAACGACGTCTCAAAATAAGCTAAAATAAGTGACCGAAAAACAAATCAAATGACTCCTAAGTGCTTAATATGTTATTATTTAACTTCCCAAAACTTTAAATCTCGAAAAAAAGCAAATTTTTAGGGTCTCGAAAATCGAGCGCCGAAAAACGACGTCTCAAAATATGCTAAAATAAGTGACCGAAAACAAATCAAATGACTCCTAAGTGCTTAATATGTTATTATTTAACTTCCAAAAACTTTAAATCTCGAAAAAATCAAAATTTTAGGGTCTCGAAAATAGAGCCCCGAAAAATGATGTCTCAAAATATGCTAAAATAAGTGACCGAAAAGCAAATCAAATGACTCCTAAGTGCTTAATATGTTATTATTTAACTTCCCAAAGCTTTAAATATCGAAAAAAGCAAATTTTTAGGGTCTCGAAAATGTAGCCCAGAAAAACGACGACTCAAAATAAGCTAAAATAAGTGACCGAAAAACAAATCAAATAACTCATAAGTGGTTAATATGTTATTATTTAACTTCCCAAAGCTTAAAATCTCGAAAAAAGGCAAATTTTTAGGGTCTCGAAAATGTAGTCCCGAAAAACGACGTCTCAAAATAAGCTAAAATAAGGGACCGAAAAACAAATCAAATGACTCCTAAGTGCTTAATATGTTATTATTTGACTTCCCAAAGCTTTAAATCTCGAAAAAAGCAAATTTTTAAGGTCTCGAAAATGAAGCCTCGAAAAACGACGTCTAAAAATAAGCTAAAATAAGTGACCGAAAAACAAATCAAATGACTCCTAAGTGCTTAATATGTTATTATTTGACTTCCCAAAGCTTAAAATCTCGAAAAAAAGCAAATTTTTAGGGTCTCGAAAATGTAGCCCCGAAAAACGACGTCTCAAAATAAGCTAAAATAACTGGCCGAAAAACAAATCAAATGACTCCTAAGTGCTTAATATGTTATTATTTGACTTCCCAAAGCTTTAAATCTCGAAAAAAGCCAAAAATTTTGGTCTCGAAAATAGAGCCCCGAAAAACGTCTCAAAATATGCTAAAATAAGTGACCGAAAAACAAATCAAATGACTCCTAAGTGCTCAATATGTTATTATTTAACTTCCCAAAACTTTAAATCTCGAAAAAAAGCAAATTTTTAGGGTCTCGAAAATCGTGCGCCGAAAAACGACGTCTCAAAATAAGCTAAAATAAGTGACCGAAAAACAAATCAAATGACTCCTAAGTGGTTAATATGTTATTATTTAACTTCCCAAAGCTTAAAATCTCGAAAAAAGGCAAATTTTTAGGGTCTCGAAAATGTAGTCCCGAAAAACGACGTCTCAAAATAAGCTAAAATAAGGGACCGAAAAACAAATCAAATGACTCCTAAGTGCTTAATATGTTATTATTTGACTTCCCAAAGCTTTAAATCTCGAAAAAAGCAAATTTTTAAGGTCTCGAAAATGAAGCCTCGAAAAACGACGTCTAAAAATAAGCTAAAATAAGTGACCGAAAAACAAATCAAATGACTCCTAAGTGCTTAATATGTTATTATTTGACTTCCCAAAGCTTAAAATCTCGAAAAAAAGCAAATTTTTAGGGTCTCGAAAATGTAGTCCCGAAAAACGACGTCTCAAAATAAGCTAAAATAAGTGACCGAAAAATAAATCAAATCACTCCTAAGTGCTTAATATGTTATTATTTGACTTTCCAAAACTTAAAATCTCGAAAAAAAAGCAAATTTTTAGGGTCTCGAAAATCGAGCCCCGAAAAACGACGTCTCTAAATATGCTAAAATAAGTGACCGAAAAACAAATCAAATGACTCCTAAGTGCTTAATATGTTATTATTTGACTTCCCAAAACTTTCAATCTCGAAAAAAAGCAAATTTTTAGGGTCTCAGAAATCGAACCCGGAAAACGACGTCCCAAAATAAGCTAAAATAAGTGACCGAAAAACAAATCAAATGACTCCTAAGTGCTTAATATGTTATTATTTGACTTCCCAAAGCTTTAAATCTCGTAAAAAAGCAAATTTTTAAGGTCTCGAAAATGGAACCCCGAAAAACGACGTCTAAAAATAAGCTAAAATAAGTGACCGAAAAACAAATCAAATGATTCCTAATGCTTAATATGTTATTATTTGACTTCCATAAGCTTTAAATATCGAAAATACCAAATTTTTAGGGTCTCGAAAATGTAGCCCAGAAAAACGACGTCTCAAAATAAACTAAAATAAGTGATCGAAAAACAAATCAAATGACCCCTAAGTGCTTAATATATTATTATTTGACTTCCCAAAGCTTTAAATCTCGAAAAATGAACATATTTTTAGGGTCTCGAAAACATAGCCCCGAAAAACGACTTCTTTAAATAAGTTAGAGTAAGTGACCGAAAAACAAATCAAATGACTCCTAAGTGCTTAATATGTTATTATTTGACTTACCAATGATTTAAATCTCGAAAAAAAGCAAATTTTTAGGGTTTTGAAAATCGAGCCCCGAAAAACATGTCTCAAAATAAGCAAAAATAAGTGACGGAAAAACAAATCAAATGACTCCTAAGTGCTTAATATGTTATTATTTGACTTCCCAAAGCTTTAAATCACGAAAAAAGCAAAAAAAATCAGTCTCGAAAATGGAGCCCCGAAAAACGACGTCTCAAAATAAACTAAAATAAGTGACCGAAAAATAAATCAAAATACTGCTAAGTGCTTAATATGTTATTATTTGACTTCCCAAAGCTTAAAATCTTGAAAAAAACAAATTTTTAGGGTCTCCAAAATGTAGCCCCGAAAAACGACGTCTCAAAATAAGCTAAAATAACTGGCCGAAAAACAAATCAAATGACTCCTAAGTGCTTAATATGTTATTATTTGACTTCCCAAAGCTTTAAATTTCGAAAAAGCAAAAATTTTCGGTCTCGAAATTGTTGCCACGAAAAACGACGTCTCAAAATATGCAAAAATAAGTGACCGAAAAACAAATCAAATGACTCATAAGTGCTTAATATGTTATTATTTAACTTCCCAAAGCTTTAAATATCGAAAAAAAGCAAATTTTTAGGGTCTCGAAAATGTAGCCCAGAAAAACGACGTCTCAAAATAAGCTAAAATATGTGACCGAAAAACAAATCAAATGACTCCTAAGTGCTTAATATGTTATTATTTGGCTTCCGAAAGCTTTAAAATTCGAAAAAAGCAAAAAAATTCGGTCTCGAAAATGGAGCCTCGAAAAACGACGTCTCAAAATATGCTAAAATAAGTGACCGAAAAACAAATTAAATGACTCCTAAGTGCTTAATATGTTATTATTTGACTTCCCAAAGCTTTAAATCTCGAAAAAAGCAAAAAAATTCGGTCTCGAAAATAGAGCCCCGAAAAACGACGTCTCAAAATATGATAAAATAAGTGACCGAAAAACAAATCAAATGACTCCTAAGTGCTTAATATTTATTATTTGACTTCTCAAAACTTTAAATCTCGAAAAAAAGCAAATTTTTAGGGTCTCGAAAATAGTGCCCCGAAAAACGACGTCTCAAAATATGCTAAAATAAGTAACCGAAAAATAAATCAAATGACTCCTAAGTGCTTAATATGTTATTATTTAACTTCCCAAAGCTTTAAATATCGAAAAAAGCAAATTTTTAGGGTCTCGAAAATGTAGCCCAGAAAAACGACGTCTCAAAATAAACTAAAATAAGTGATCGAAAAATAAATCAAATGACTCCTAAGTGCTTAATATGTTATTATTTGACTTCCCAAAGCTTTAAATCTCGAAAAAAGCAAAAAATATCGGTCTCGAAAATATAGCCCCGAAAAACGACGTCTCAAAATAAGCTAAAATAAGGGACCGAAAAACAAATCAAATGACTCCTAAGTGCTTAATATGTTATTATTTAACTTCCCAAAACTTTAAATCTCGAAAAAAAGCAAATTTTTAGGGTCTCGAAAATCGAACGCCGAAAAACGACGTCTCAAAATATGCTAAAATAAGTGACCGAAAAACAAATCAAATGACTCCTAAGTGCTTAATATGTTATTATTTGACTTCCCAAAACTTTAAATCTCGAAAAAAAGCAAATTTTTAGGGTCTCAGAAATCGAACCCCGAAAAACGACGTCTCAAAATAAGCTAAAATAAGTGACCGAAAAACAAATCAAATGACTCCTATGTGCTTAATATGTTATTATTTGACTTCCATAAGCTTTAAATCACGAAAAAAGCAAAAAATTTCGGTCTCGAAAATGGAGCCACGAAAAACGACGTCTCAAAATAAGCTAAAATAAGTAACCGAAAAAAAAACAGACTGACTGCTAAGTGCTCAAAATGTTATTATTTGACTTCCGAAAGCTTAAAATCTCGAAAAAAAAAGCAAATTTTTAGGGTCTCGAAAATGTAGCCCCGAAAAACGACGTCTCAAAATAAGCTAAAATAAGTGACGGAAAAACAAATCAAATGACTCATAAGTGCTTAATATGTTATTATTTGACTTCCCAAAGCTTTAAATCTCGCAAAATGAACACATTTTTAGAGTCTCGAAAACATAGCCCCGAAAAACGACTTCTTTAAATAAGTTAAAGTAAGTGACCGAAAAACAAATCAAATGACTCCTAAGTGCTTAATATGTTATTATTTAACTTCCCAAAGCTTTAAATATCGAAAAAAACAAATTTTTAGGGTCTCGAAAATGTAGCCCAGAAAAACGACGTCTCAAAATAAACTAAAATAAGTGATCGAAAAACAAATCAAATGACTCCTAAGTGCTTAATATGTTATTATTTGACTTCCCAAAGCTTTAAATATCGAAAAAAAGCAAATTTTTAGGGTCTCGAAAATGTAGCCCAGAAAAACGACGTCTCAAAATAAGCTAAAATATGTGACCGAAAAACAAATCAAAATGACTCCTAAGTGCTTAATATGTTATTATTTGACTTCCCAAAGCTTTAAATCTCGAAAAAAGCCAAAAATTTTGGTCTCGAAAATAGAGCCCCGAAAAACGTCTCAAAATATGCTAAAATAAGTGACCGAAAAACAAATCAAATGACTCCTAAGTGCTTAATATGTTATTATTTAACTTCCCAAAACTTTAAATCTCGAAAAAAAGCAAATTTTTAGGGTCTCGAAAATCGAGCGCCGAAAAACGACGTCTCAAAATATGCTAAAATAAGTGACCGAAAAACAAATCAAATGACTCCTAAGTGCTTAATATGTTATTATTTGACTTCCCAAAACTTTAAATCTCGAAAAAAAGCAAATTTTTAGGGTCTCAGAAATCGAACCCCGAAAAACGACGTCTCAAAATAAGCTAAAATAAGTGACCGAAAAACAAATCAAATGACTCCTAAGTGCTTAATATGTTATTATTTAACTTCCCAAAACTTTAAATCTCGAAAAAAAGCTAGGGTCTCGAAAATCGAGCGCCGAAAAACGACGTCTCAAAATATGCTAAAATAAGTGACCGAAAACAAATCAAATGACTCCTAAGTGCTTAATATGTTATTATTTAACTTCCAAAAACTTTAAATCTCGAAAAAAGCAAATTTTTAGGGTCTCGAAAATAGAGCCCCGAAAAATGATGTCTCAAAATATGCTAAAATAAGTGACCGAAAAGCAAATCAAATGACTCCTAAGTGCTTAATATGTTATTATTTAACTTCCCAAAGCTTTAAATATCGAAAAAAGCAAATTTTTAGGGTCTCGAAAATGTAGCCCAGAAAAACGACGTCTCAAAATAAGCTAAAATAAGTGACCGAAAAACAAATCAAATAACTCATAAGTGGTTAATATGTTATTATTTAACTTCCCAAAGCTTAAAATCTCGAAAAAAGGCAAATTTTTAGGGTCTCGAAAATGTAGTCCCGAAAAACGACGTCTCAAAATAAGCTAAAATAAGGGACCGAAAAACAAATCAAATGACTCCTAAGTGCTTAATATGTTATTATTTGACTTCCCAAAGCTTTAAATCTCGAAAAAAGCAAATTTTTAAGGTCTCGAAAATGAAGCCTCGAAAAACGACGTCTAAAAATAAGCTAAAATAAGTGACCGAAAAACAAATCAAATGACTCCTAAGTGCTTAATATGTTATTATTTGACTTCCCAAAGCTTAAAATCTCGAAAAAAAGCAAATTTTTAGGGTCTCGAAAATGTAGTCCCGAAAAACGACGTCTCAAAATAAGCTAAAATAAGTGACCGAAAAATAAATCAAATCACTCCCAAGTGCTTAATATGTTATTATTTGACTTTCCAAAACTTAAAATCTCGAAAAAAAAGCAAATTTTTAGGGTCTCGAAAATCGAGCCCCGAAAAACGACGTCTCTAAATATGCTAAAATAAGTGACCGAAAAACAAATCAAATGACTCCTAAGTGCTTAATATGTTATTATTTGACTTCCCAAAGCTTTAAATCTCGTAAAAAAGCAAATTTTTAGGGTCTCGAAAATGGAACCCCGAAAAACGACGTCTAAAAATAAGCTAAAATAAGTGACCGAAAAACAAATCAAATGATTCCTAATGCTTAATATGTTATTATTTGACTTCCATAAGCTTTAAATATCGAAAATACCAAATTTTTAGGGTCTCGAAAATGTAGCCCAGAAAAACGACGTCTCAAAATAAACTAAAATAAGTGATCGAAAAACAAATCAAATGACTCCTAAGTGCTTAATATATTATTATTTGACTTCCCAAAGCTTTAAATCTCGAAAAATGAACACATTTTTAGGGTCTCGAAAACATAGCCCCGAAAAACGACTTCTTTAAATAAGTTAAAGTAAGTGACCGAAAAACAAATCAAATGACTCCTAAGTGCTTAATATGTTATTATTTGACTTACCAATGATTTAAATCTCGAAAAAAAGCAAATTTTTAGGGTTTTGAAAATCGAGCCCCGAAAAACATGTCTCAAAATAAGCAAAAATAAGTGACGGAAAAACAAATCAAATGACTCCTAAGTGCTTAATATGTTATTATTTGACTTCCCAAAGCTTTAAATCACGAAAAAAGCAAAAAAAATCAGTCTCGAAAATGGAGCCCCGAAAAACGACGTCTCAAAATAAACTAAAATAAGTGACCGAAAAATAAATCAAATGACTGCTAAGTGCTTAATATGTTATTATTTGACTTCCCAAAGCTTAAAATCTCGAAAAAAACAAATTTTTAGGGTCTCCAAAATGTAGCCCCGAAAAACGACGTCTCAAAATAAGCTAAAATAACTGGCCGAAAAACAAATCAAATGACTCCTAAGTGCTTAATATGTTATTATTTGACTTCCCAAAGCTTTAAATTTCGAAAAAGCAAAAATTTTCGGTCTCGAAATTGTTGCCACGAAAAACGACGTCTCAAAATATGCAAAAATAAGTGACCGAAAAACAAATCAAATGACTCATAAGTGCTTAATATGTTATTATTTAACTTCCCAAAGCTTTAAATATCGAAAAAAAGCAAATTTTTAGGGTCTCGAAAATGTAGCCCAGAAAAACGACGTCTCAAAATAAGCTAAAATATGTGACCGAAAAACAAGCTAAAATATGTGACCGAAAAACAAATCAAATGACTCCTAAGTGCTTAATATGTTATTATTTGGCTTCCCAAAGCTTTAAATTTCGAAAAAAGCAAAAATTTTCAGTCTCGAAAATGGAGCCTCGAAAAACGACGTCTCAAAATATGCTAAAATAAGTGACCGAAAAACAAATCAAATGACTCCTAAGTGCTTAATATGTTATTATTTGACTTCCCAAAGCTTTAAATCTCGAAAAAAGCAAAAAATTTTGATCTCGAAAATAGAGCCCCGAAAAACGACGTCTCAAAATATGCTAAAATATGTGACCGAAAAACAAATCAAATGACTCCTAAGTGCTTAATATGTTATTATTTAACTTCCCAAAACTTTAAATCTCGAAAAAAATCAAATTTTTAGGGTCTAGAAAATCGAACGCCGAAAAACGACGTCTCAAAATATGCTAAAATAAGTGACCGAAAAACAAATCAAATGACTCCTAAGTGCTTAATATGTTATTATTTGACTTCCCAAAGCTTTAAATCTCGAAAAAAGCAAAAAAATTCGGTCTCGAAAATAGAGCCCCGAAAAACGACGTCTCAAAATATGCTAAAATAAGTGACCGAAAAACAAATCAAATGACTCCTAAGTGCTTAATATGTTATTATTTGACTTCCCAAAACTTTAAATCTCGAAAAAAAGCAAATTTTTAGGGTCTCGAAAATAGAGCCCCGAAAAACGACGTCTCAAAATATGCTAAAATAAGTGACCGAAAAATAAATCAAATGACTCCTAAGTGCTTAATATGTTATTATTTAACTTCCCAAAGCTTTAAATATCGAAAAAAGCAAATTTTTAGGGTCTCGAAAATGTAGCCCAGAAAAACGACGTCTCAAAATAAACTAAAATAAGTGATCGAAAAACAAATCAAATGACTCCTAAGTGCTTAATATGTTATTATTTGACTTCCCAAAGCTTTAAATCTCGAAAAAAGCAAAAAATATCGGTCTCGAAAATATAGCCCCGAAAAACGACGTCTCAAAATAAGCTAAAATAAGGGACCGAAAAACAAATCAAATGACTCCTAAGTGCTTAATATGTTATTATTTAACTTCCCAAAACTTTAAATCTCGAAAAAAAGCAAATTTTTAGGGTCTCGAAAATCGAACGCCGAAAAACGACGTCTCAAAATATGCTCAAATAAGTGACCGAAAAACAAATCAAATGACTCCTAAGTGCTTAATATGTTATTATTTGACTTCCCAAAACTTTAAATCTCGAAAAAAAGCAAATTTTTAGGGTCTCAGAAATCGAACCCCGAAAAACGACGTCTCAAAATAAGCAAAAATAAGTGACCGAAAAACAAATCAAATGACTCCTATGTGCTTAATATGTTATTATTTGACTTCCATAAGCTTTAAATCACGAAAAAAGCAAAAAATTTCGGTCTCGAAAATGGAGCCACGAAAAACGACGTCTCAAAATAAGCTAAAATAAGTAACCGAAAAAAAAACAGACTGACTGCTAAGTGCTCAAAATGTTATTATTTGACTTCCGAAAGCTTAAAATCTCGAAAAAAAAAGCAAATTTTTAGGGTCTCGAAAATGTAGCCCCGAAAAACGACGTCTCAAAATAAGCTAAAATAAGTGACGGAAAAACAAATCAAATGACTCATAAGTGCTTAATATGTTATTATTTGACTTCCCAAAGCTTTAAATCTCGCAAAATGAACACATTTTTAGAGTCTCGAAAACATAGCCCCGAAAAACGACTTCTTTAAATAAGCCAAAGTAAGTGACCGAAAAACAAATCAAATTACTCCTAAGTGCTTAATATGTTATTATTTGACTTAACAATGTTTTAAATCTCGAAAAAAAGCAAATTTTTAGGGTTTTGAAAATCGAGCCCCGAAAAACATGTCTCAAAATAAGCAAAAATAAGTGACGGAAAAACAAATCAAATGACTCCTAAGTGCTTAATATGTTATTATTTGGCTTCCCAAAGCTTTAAATCTTGTAAAAAAGCCAATTTTTAGGGTCTCGAAAATGGAACCCCGAAAAACGACGTCTAAAAATAAGCTAAAATAAGTGACCGAAAAACAAATCAAATGATTCCTAATGCTTAATATGTTATTATTTGACTTCCATAAGCTTTAAATATCGAAAATAGCAAATTTTTAGGGTCTCGAAAATGTAGCCCAAAAAAACGACGTCTCAAAATAAACTAAAATAAGTGATCGAAAAACAAATCAAATGACTCCTAAGTGCTTAATATATTATTATTTGACTTCCCAAAGCTTTAAATCTCGAAAAATGAACACATTTTTAGGGTCTCGAAAACATAGCCCCGAAAAACGACTTCTTTAAATAAGTTAAAGTAAGTGACCGAAAAACAAATCAAAGGACTCCTAAGTGCTTAATATGTTATTATTTGACTTACCAATGATTTAAATCTCGAAAAAAGCAAATTTTTAGGGTTTTGAAAATCGAGCCCCGAAAAACATGTCTCAAAATAAGCAAAAATAAGTGACGGAAAAACAAATCAAATGACTCCTAAGTGCTTAATATGTTATTATTTGACTTCCCAAAGCTTTAAATCACGAAAAAAGCAAAAAAAATCAGTCTCGAAAATGGAGCCCCGAAAAACGACGTCTCAAAATAAACTAAAATAAGTGACCGAAAAATAAATCAAATGACTGCTAAGTGCTTAATATGTTATTATTTGACTTCCCAAAGCTTAAAATCTCGAAAAAACAAATTTTTAGGGTCTCCAAAATGTAGCCCCGAAAAACGACGTCTCAAAATAAGCTAAAATAACTGGTGGAAAAACAAATCAAATGACTCCTAAGTGCTTAATATGTTATTATTTGACTTCCCAAAGCTTTAAATTTCGAAAAAGCAAAAATTTTCGGTCTCGAAATTGTTGCCACGAAAAACGACGTCTCAAAATATGCAAAAATAAGTGACCGAAAAACAAATCAAATGACTCATAAGTGCTTAATATGTTATTATTTAACTTCCCAAAGCTTTAAATATCGAAAAAAAGCAAATTTTTAGGGTCTCGAAAATGTAGCCCAGAAAAACGACGTCTCAAAATAAGCTAAAATATGTGACCGAAAAACAAGCTAAAATATGTGACCGAAAAACAAATCAAATGACTCCTAAGTGCTTAATATGTTATTATTTGGCTTCCCAAAGCTTTAAATTTCGAAAAAAGCAAAAATTTTCGGTCTCGAAAATGGAGCCTCGAAAAACGACGTCTCAAAATATGCTAAAATAAGTGACCGAAAAACAAATCAAATGACTCCTAAGTGCTTAATATGTTATTATTTGACTTCCCAAAGCTTTAAATCTCGAAAAAAGCAAAAAATTTTGATCTCGAAAATAGAGCCCCGAAAAACGACGTCTCAAAATATGCTAAAATATGTGACCGAAAAACAAATCAAATGACTCCTAAGTGCTTAATATGTTATTATTTAACTTCCCAAAACTTTAAATCTCGAAAAAAATCAAATTTTTAGGGTCTAGAAAATCGAACGCCGAAAAACGACGTCTCAAAATATGCTAAAATAAGTGACCGAAAAACAAATCAAATGACTCCTAAGTGCTTAATATGTTATTATTTGACTTCCCAAAGCTTTAAATCTCGAAAAAAGCAAAAAAATTCGGTCTCGAAAATAGAGCCCCGAAAAACGACGTCTCAAAATATGCTAAAATAAGTGACCGAAAAACAAATCAAATGACTCCTAAGTGCTTAATATGTTATTATTTGACTTCCCAAAACTTTAAATCTCGAAAAAAAGCAAATTTTTAGGGTCTCGAAAATAGAGCCCCGAAAAACGACGTCTCAAAATATGCTAAAATAAGTGACCGAAAAATAAATCAAATGACTCCTAAGTGTTAATATGTTATTATTTAACTTCCCAAAGCGTTAAATATCGAAAAAAGCAAATTTTTAGGGTCTCGAAAATGTAGCCCAGAAAAACGACGTCTCAAAATAAACTAAAATAAGTGATCGAAAAACAAATCAAATGACTCCTAAGTGCTTAATATGTTATTATTTGACTTCCCAAAGCTTTAAATCTCGAAAAAAGCAAAAAATATCGGTCTCGAAAATATAGCCCCGAAAAACGACGTCTCAAAATAAGCTAAAATAAGGGACCGAAAAACAAATCAAATGACTCCTAAGTGCTTAATATGTTATTATTTAACTTCCCAAAACTTTAAATCTCGAAAAAAAGCAAATTTTTAGGGTCTCGAAAATCGAACGCCGAAAAACGACGTCTCAAAATATGCTCAAATAAGTGACCGAAAAACAAATCAAATGACTCCTAAGTGCTTAATATGTTATTATTTGACTTCCCAAAACTTTAAATCTCGAAAAAAAGCAAATTTTTAGGGTCTCAGAAATCGAACCCCGAAAAACGACGTCTCAAAATAAGCAAAAATAAGTGACCGAAAAACAAATCAAATGACTCCTATGTGCTTAATATGTTATTATTTGACTTCCATAAGCTTTAAATCACGAAAAAAGCAAAAAATTTCGGTCTCGAAAATGGAGCCACGAAAAACGACGTCTCAAAATAAGCTAAAATAAGTAACCGAAAAAAAAACAGACTGACTGCTAAGTGCTCAAAATGTTATTATTTGACTTCCGAAAGCTTAAAATCTCGAAAAAAAAAGCAAATTTTTAGGGTCTCGAAAATGTAGCCCCGAAAAACGACGTCTCAAAATAAGCTAAAATAAGTGACGGAAAAACAAATCAAATGACTTATAAGTGCTTAATATGTTATTATTTGACTTCCCAAAGCTTTAAATCTCGCAAAATGAACACATTTTTAGAGTCTCGAAAACATAGCCCCGAAAAACGACTTCTTTAAATAAGCCAAAGTAAGTGACCGAAAAACAAATCAAATTACTCCTAAGTGCTTAATATGTTATTATTTGACTTAACAATGTTTTAAATCTCGAAAAAAAGCAAATTTTTAGGGTTTTGAAAATCGAGCCCCGAAAAACATGTCTCAAAATAAGCAAAAATAAGTGACGGAAAAACAAATCAAATGACTCCTAAGTGCTTAATATGTTATTATTTGGCTTCCCAAAGCTTTAAATCTTGTAAAAAAGCAAATTTTTAGGGTCTCGAAAATGGAACCCCGAAAAACGACGTCTAAAAATAAGCTAAAATAAGTGACCGAAAAACAAATCAAATGACTCCTAAGTGCTTAATATGTTATTATTTGACTTCCCAAAGCTTTAAATCTCGAAAAAAGCAAATTTTTAAGGTCTCGAAAATGAAGCCTCGAAAAACGACGTCTAAAAATAAGCTAAAATAAGTGACCGAAAAACAAATCAAATGACTCCTAAGTGCTTAATATGTTATTATTTGACTTCCCAAAGCTTAAAATCTCGAAAAAAAGCAAATTTTTAGGGTCTCGAAAATGTAGTCCCGAAAAACGACGTCTCAAAATAAGCTAAAATAAGTGACCGAAAAATAAATCAAATCACTCCTAAGTGCTTAATATGTTATTATTTGACTTTCCAAAACTTAAAATCTCGAAAAAAAAGCAAATTTTTAGGGTCTCGAAAATCGAGCCCCGAAAAACGACGTCTCTAAATATGCTAAAATAAGTGACCGAAAAACAAATAAAATGACTCCTAAGTGCTTAATATGTTATTATTTGACTTCCCAAAGCTTTAAATCTCGTAAAAAAGCAAATTTTTAGGGTCTCGAAAATGGAACCCCGAAAAACGACGTCTAAAAATAAGCTAAAATAAGTGACCGAAAAACAAATCAAATGATTCCTAATGCTTAATATGTTATTATTTGACTTCCATAAGCTTTAAATATCGAAAATACCAAATTTTTAGGGTCTCGAAACCCAGAAAAACGACGTCTCAAAATAAACTAAAATAAGTGATCGAAAAACAAATCAAATGACTCCTAAGTGCTTAATATATTATTATTTGACTTCCCAAAGCTTTAAATCTCGAAAAATGAACACATTTTTAGGGTCTCGAAAACATAGCCCCGAAAAACGACTTCTTTAAATAAGTTAAAGTAAGTGACCGAAAAACAAATCAAATGACTCATAAGTGCTTAATATGTTATTATTTGACTTACCAATGATTTAAATCTCGAAAAAAAGCAAATTTTTAGGGTTTTGAAAATCGAGCCCCGAAAAACATGTCTCAAAATAAGCAAAAATAAGTGACGGAAAAACAAATCAAATGACTCCTAAGTGCTTAATATGTTATTATTTGACTTCCCAAAGCTTTAAATCACGAAAAAAGCAAAAAAAATCAGTCTCGAAAATGGAGCCCCGAAAAACGACGTCTCAAAATAAACTAAAATAAGTGACCGAAAAATAAATCAAATGACTGCTAAGTGCTTAATATGTTATTATTTGACTTCCCAAAGCTTAAAATCTCGAAAAAAACAAATTTTTAGGGTCTCCAAAATGTAGCCCCGAAAAACGACGTCTCAAAATAAGCTAAAATAACTGGCCGAAAAACAAATCAAATGACTCCTAAGTGCTTAATATGTTATTATTTGACTTCCCAAAGCTTTAAATTTCGAAAAAGCAAAAATTTTCGGTCTCGAAATTGTTGCCACGAAAAACGACGTCTCAAAATATGCAAAAATAAGTGACCGAAAAACAAATCAAATGACTCATAAGTGTTTAATATGTTATTATTTAACTTCCCAAAGCTTTAAATATCGAAAAAAAGCAAATTTTTAGGGTCTCGAAAATGTAGCCCAGAAAAACGATGTCTCAAAATAAGCTAAAATATGTGACCGAAAAACAAGCTAAAATATGTGACCGAAAAACAAATCAAATGACTCCTAAGTGCTTAATATGTTATTATTTGGCTTCCCAAAGCTTTAAATTTCGAAAAAAGCAAAAATTTTCGGTCTCGAAAATGGAGCCTCGAAAAACGACGTCTCAAAATATGCTAAAATAAGTGACCGAAAAACAAATCAAATGACTCCTAAGTGCTTAATATGTTATTATTTGACTTCCCAAAGCTTTAAATCTCGAAAAAAGCAAAAAATTTTGATCTCGAAAATAGAGCCCCGAAAAACGACGTCTCAAAATATGCTAAAATATGTGACCGAAAAACAAATCAAATGACTCCTAAGTGCTTAATATGTTATTATTTAACTTCCCAAAACTTTAAATCTCGAAAAAAATCAAATTTTTAGGGTCTAGAAAATCGAACGCCGAAAAACGACGTCTCAAAATATGCTAAAATAAGTGACCGAAAAACAAATCAAATGACTCCTAAGTGCTTAATATGTTATTATTTGACTTCCCAAAGCTTTAAATCTCGAAAAAAGCAAAAAAATTCGGTCTCGAAAATAGAGCCCCGAAAAACGACGTCTCAAAATATGCTAAAATAAGTGACCGAAAAACAAATCAAATGACTCCTAAGTGCTTAATATGTTATTATTTGACTTCCCAAAACTTTAAATCTCGAAAAAAAGCAAATTTTTAGGGTCTCGAAAATAGAGCCCCGAAAAACGACGTCTCAAAATATGCTAAAATAAGTGACCGAAAAATAAATCAAATGACTCCTAAGTGCTTAATATGTTATTATTTAACTTCCCAAAGCTTTAAATATCGAAAAAAGCAAATTTTTAGGGTCTCGAAAATGTAGCCCAGAAAAACGACGTCTCAAAATAAACTAAAATAAGTGATCGAAAAACAAATCAAATGACTCCTAAGTGCTTAATATGTTATTATTTGACTTCCCAAAGCTTTAAATCTCGAAAAAAGCAAAAAATATCGGTCTCGAAAATATAGCCCCGAAAAACGACGTCTCAAAATAAGCTAAAATAAGGGACCGAAAAACAAATCAAATGACTCCTAAGTGCTTAATATGTTATTATTTAACTTCCCAAAACTTTAAATCTCGAAAAAAAGCAAATTTTTAGGGTCTCGAAAATCGAACGCCGAAAAACGACGTCTCAAAATATGCTCAAATAAGTGACCGAAAAACAAATCAAATGACTCCTAAGTGCTTAATATGTTATTATTTGACTTCCCAAAACTTTAAATCTCGAAAAAAAGCAAATTTTTAGGGTCTCAGAAATCGAACCCCGAAAAACGACGTCTCAAAATAAGCAAAAATAAGTGACCGAAAAACAAATCCAATGACTCCTATGTGCTTAATATGTTATTATTTGACTTCCATAAGCTTTAAATCACGAAAAAAGCAAAAAATTTCGGTCTCGAAAATGGAGCCACGAAAAACGACGTCTCAAAATAAGCTAAAATAAGTAACCGAAAAAAAAACAGACTGACTGCTAAGTGCTCAAAATGTTATTATTTGACTTCCGAAAGCTTGAAATCTCGAAAAAAAAAGCAAATTTTTAGGGTCTCGAAAATGTAGCCCCGAAAAACGACGTCTCAAAATAAGCTAAAATAAGTGACGGAAAAACAAATCAAATGACTCATAAGTGCTTAATATGTTATTATTTGACTTCCCAAGGCTTTAAATCTCGCAAAATGAACACATTTTTAGAGTCTCGAAAACATAGCCCCGAAAAACGACTTCTTTAAATAAGCCAAAGTAAGTGACCGAAAAACAAATCAAATTACTCCTAAGTGCTTAATATGTTATTATTTGACTTAACAATGTTTTAAATCTCGAAAAAAAGCAAATTTTTAGGGTTTTGAAAATCGAGCCCCGAAAAACATGTCTCAAAATAAGCAAAAATAAGTGACGGAAAAACAAATCAAATGACTCCTAAGTGCTTAATATGTTATTATTTGGCTTCCCAAAGCTTTAAATCTTGTAAAAAAGCAAATTTTTAGGGTCTCGAAAATGGAACCCCGAAAAACGACGTCTAAAAATAAGCTAAAATAAGTGACCGAAAAACAAATCAAATGATTCCTAATGCTTAATATGTTATTATTTGACTTCCATAAGCTTTAAATATCGAAAATAGCAAATTTTTAGGGTCTCGAAAATGTAGCCCAAAAAAACGACGTCTCAAAATAAACTAAAATAAGTGATCGAAAAACAAATCAAATGACTCCTAAGTGCTTAATATATTATTATTTGACTTCCCAAAGCTTTAAATCTCGAAAAATGAACACATTTTTAGGGTCTCGAAAACATAGCCCCGAAAAACGACTTCTTTAAATAAGTTAAAGTAAGTGACCGAAAAACAAATCAAATGACTCCTAAGTGCTTAATATGTTATTATTTGACTTACCAATGATTTAAATCTCGAAAAAAAGCAAATTTTTAGGGTTTTGAAAATCGAGCCCCGAAAAACATGTCTCAAAATAAGCAAAAATAAGTGACGGAAAAACAAATCAAATGACTCCTAAGTGCTTAATATGTTATTATTTGGCTTCCCAAAGCTTTAAATCTTGTAAAAAAGCAAATTTTTAGGGTCTCGAAAATGGAACCCCGAAAAACGACGTCTAAAAATAAGCTAAAATAAGTGACCGAAAAACAAATCAAATGACTCCTAAGTGCTTAATATGTTATTATTTGACTTCCCAAAGCTTTAAATCTCGAAAAAAGCAAATTTTTAAGGTCTCGAAAATGAAGCCTCGAAAAACGACGTCTAAAAATAAGCTAAAATAAGTGACCGAAAAACAAATCAAATGACTCCTAAGTGCTTAATATGTTATTATTTGACTTCCCAAAGCTTAAAATCTCGAAAAAAAGCAAATTTTTAGGGTCTCGAAAATGTAGTCCCGAAAAACGACGTCTCAAAATAAGCTAAAATAAGTGACCGAAAAATAAATCAAATCACTCCTAAGTGCTTAATATGTTATTATTTTACTTTCCAAAACTTAAAATCTCGAAAAAAAAGCAAATTTTTAGGGTCTCGAAAATCGAGCCCCGAAAAACGACGTCTCTAAATATGCTAAAATAAGTGACCGAAAAACAAATCAAATGACTCCTAAGTGCTTAATATGTTATTATTTGACTTCCCAAAGCTTTAAATCTCGTAAAAAAGCAAATTTTTAGGGTCTCGAAAATGGAACCCCGAAAAACGACGTCTAAAAATAAGCTAAAATAAGTGACCGAAAAACAAATCAAATGATTCCTAATGCTTAATATGTTATTATTTGACTTCCATAAGCTTTAAATATCGAAAATACCAAATTTTTAGGGTCTCGAAACCCAGAAAAACGACGTCTCAAAATAAACTAAAATAAGTGATCGAAAAACAAATCAAATGACTCCTAAGTGCTTAATATATTATTATTTGACTTCCCAAAGCTTTAAATCTCGAAAAATGAACACATTTTTAGGGTCTCGAAAACATAGCCCCGAAAAACGACTTCTTTAAATAAGTTAAAGTAAGTGACCGAAAAACAAATCAAATGACTCATAAGTGCTTAATATGTTATTATTTGACTTACCAATGATTTAAATCTCGAAAAAAAGCAAATTTTTAGGGTTTTGAAAATCGAGCCCCGAAAAACATGTCTCAAAATAAGCAAAAATAAGTGACGGAAAAACAAATCAAATGACTCCTAAGTGCTTAATATGTTATTATTTGACTTCCCAAAGCTTTAAATCACGAAAAAAGCAAAAAAAATCAATCTCGAAAATGGAGCCCCGAAAAACGACGTCTCAAAATAAACTAAAATAAGTGACCGAAAAATAAATCAAATGACTGCTAAGTGCTTAATATGTTATTATTTGACTTCCCAAAGCTTAAAATCTCGAAAAAAACAAATTTTTAGGGTCTCCAAAATGTAGCCCCGAAAAACGACGTCTCAAAATAAGCTAAAATAACTGGCCGAAAAACAAATCAAATGACTCCTAAGTGCTTAATATGTTATTATTTGACTTCCCAAAGCTTTAAATTTCGAAAAAGCAAAAATTTTCGGTCTCGAAATTGTTGCCACGAAAAACGACGTCTCAAAATATGCAAAAATAAGTGACCGAAAAACAAATCAAATGACTCATAAGTGTTTAATATGTTATTATTTAACTTCCCAAAGCTTTAAATATCGAAAAAAAGCAAATTTTTAGGGTCTCGAAAATGTAGCCCAGAAAAACGATGTCTCAAAATAAGCTAAAATATGTGACCGAAAAACAAGCTAAAATATGTGACCGAAAAACAAATCAAATGACTCCTAAGTGCTTAATATGTTATTATTTGGCTTCCCAAAGCTTTAAATTTCGAAAAAAGCAAAAATTTTCGGTCTCGAAAATGGAGCCTCGAAAAACGACGTCTCAAAATATGCTAAAATAAGTGACCGAAAAACAAATCAAATGACTCCTAAGTGCTTAATATGTTATTATTTGACTTCCCAAAGCTTTAAATCTCGAAAAAAGCAAAAAATTTTGATCTCGAAAATAGAGCCCCGAAAAACGACGTCTCAAAATATGCTAAAATATGTGACCGAAAAACAAATCAAATGACTCCTAAGTGCTTAATATGTTATTATTTAACTTCCCAAAACTTTAAATCTCGAAAAAAATCAAATTTTTAGGGTCTAGAAAATCGAACGCCGAAAAACGACGTCTCAAAATATGCTAAAATAAGTGACCGAAAAACAAATCAAATGACTCCTAAGTGCTTAATATGTTATTATTTGACTTCCCAAAGCTTTAAATCTCGAAAAAAGCAAAAAAATTCGGTCTCGAAAATAGAGCCCCGAAAAACGACGTCTCAAAATATGCTAAAATAAGTGACCGAAAAACAAATCAAATGACTCCTAAGTGCTTAATATGTTATTATTTGACTTCCCAAAACTTTAAATCTCGAAAAAAAGCAAATTTTTAGGGTCTCGAAAATAGAGCCCCGAAAAACGACGTCTCAAAATATGCCAAAATAAGTGACCGAAAAATAAATCAAATGACTCCTAAGTGCTTAATATGTTATTATTTAACTTCCCAAAGCTTTAAATATCGAAAAAAGCAAATTTTTAGGGTCTCGAAAATGTAGCCCAGAAAAACGACGTCTCAAAATAAACTAAAATAAGTGATCGAAAAACAAATCAAATGACTCCTAAGTGCTTAATATGTTATTATTTGACTTCCCAAAGCTTTAAATCTCGAAAAAAGCAAAAAATATCGGTCTCGAAAATATAGCCCCGAAAAACGACGTCTCAAAATAAGCTAAAATAAGGGACCGAAAAACAAATCAAATGACTCCTAAGTGCTTAATATGTTATTATTTAACTTCCCAAAACTTTAAATCTCGAAAAAAAGCAAATTTTTAGGGTCTCGAAAATCGAACGCCGAAAAACGACGTCTCAAAATATGCTCAAATAAGTGACCGAAAAACAAATCAAATGACTCCTAAGTGCTTAATATGTTATTATTTGACTTCCCAAAACTTTAAATCTCGAAAAAAAGCAAATTTTTAGGGTCTCAGAAATCGAACCCCGAAAAACGACGTCTCAAAATAAGCAAAAATAAGTGACCGAAAAACAAATCAAATGACTCCTATGTGCTTAATATGTTATTATTTGACTTCCATAAGCTTTAAATCACGAAAAAAGCAAAAAAATTCGGTCTCGAAAATGGAGCCACGAAAAACGACGTCTCAAAATAAGCTAAAATAAGTAACCGAAAAAAAAACAGACTGACTGCTAAGTGCTCAAAATGTTATTATTTGACTTCCGAAAGCTTGAAATCTCGAAAAAAAAAGCAAATTTTTAGGGTCTCGAAAATGTAGCCCCGAAAAACGACGTCTCAAAATAAGCTAAAATAAGTGACGGAAAAACAAATCAAATGACTCATAAGTGCTTAATATGTTATTATTTGACTTCCCAAAGCTTTAAATCTCGCAAAATGAACACATTTTTAGAGTCTCGAAAACATAGCCCCGAAAAACGACTTCTTTAAATAAGCCAAAGTAAGTGACCGAAAAACAAATCAAATTACTCCTAAGTGCTTAATATGTTATTATTTGACTTAACAATGTTTTAAATCTCGAAAAAAAGCAAATTTTTAGGGTTTTGAAAATCGAGCCCCGAAAAACATGTCTCAAAATAAGCAAAAATAAGTGACGGAAAAACAAATCAAATGACTCCTAAGTGCTTAATATGTTATTATTTGGCTTCCCAAAGCTTTAAATCTTGTAAAAAAGCAAATTTTTAGGGTCTCGAAAATGGAACCCCGAAAAACGACGTCTAAAAATAAGCTAAAATAAGTGACCGAAAAACAAATCAAATGATTCCTAATGCTTAATATGTTATTATTTGACTTCCATAAGCTTTAAATATCGAAAATAGCAAATTTTTAGGGTCTCGAAAATGTAGCCCAAAAAAACGACGTCTCAAAATAAACTAAAATAAGTGATCGAAAAACAAATCAAATGACTCCTAAGTGCTTAATATATTATTATTTGACTTCCCAAAGCTTTAAATCTCGAAAAATGAACACATTTTTAGGGTCTCGAAAACATAGCCCCGAAAAACGACTTCTTTAAATAAGTTAAAGTAAGTGACCGAAAAACAAATCAAATGACTCCTAAGTGCTTAATATGTTATTATTTGACTTACCAATGATTTAAATCTCGAAAAAAAGCAAATTTTTAGGGTTTTGAAAATCGAGCCCCGAAAAACATGTCTCAAAATAAGCAAAAATAAGTGACGGAAAAACAAATCAAATGACTCCTAAGTGCTTAATATGTTATTATTTGACTTCCCAAAGCTTTAAATCACGAAAAAAGCAAAAAAAAACAGACTCGAAAACCCAACCCCGAAAAACGACGTCTAAAAATAAACTAAAATAAGTGACCGAAAAATAAATCAAATGACTGCTAAGTGCTTAATATGTTATTATTTGACTTCCCAAAGCTTAAAATCTCGAAAAAAACAAATTTTTAGGGTCTCCAAAATGTAGCCCCGAAAAACGACGTCTCAAAATAAGCTAAAATAACTGGCCGAAAAACAAATCAAATGACTCCTAAGTGCTTAATATGTTATTATTTGACTTCCCAAAGCTTTAAATTTCGAAAATGCAAAAATTTTCGGTCTCGAAATTGTTGCCACGAAAAACGACGTCTCAAAATATGCAAAAATAAGTGACCGAAAAACAAATCAAATGACTCATAAGTGTTTAATATGTTATTATTTAACTTCCCAAAGCTTTAAATATCGAAAAAAAGCAAATTTTTAGGGTCTCGAAAATGTAGCCCAGAAAAACGATGTCTCAAAATAAGCTAAAATATGTGACCGAAAAACAAGCTAAAATATGTGACCGAAAAACAAATCAAATGACTCCTAAGTGCTTAATATGTTATTATTTGGCTTCCCAAAGCTTTAAATTTCGAAAAAAGCAAAAAATTTCGGTCTCGAAAATGGAGCCTCGAAAAACGACGTCTCAAAATATGCTAAAATAAGTGACCGAAAAACAAATCAAATGACTCCTAAGTGCTTAATATGTTATTATTTGACTTCCCAAAGCTTTAAATCTCGAAAAAAGCAAAAAATTTTGATCTCGAAAATAGAGCCCCGAAAAACGACGTCTCAAAATATGCTAAAATATGTGACCGAAAAACAAATCAAATGACTCCTAAGTGCTTAATATGTTATTATTTAACTTCCCAAAACTTTAAATCTCGAAAAAAATCAAATTTTTAGGGTCTAGAAAATCGAACGCCGAAAAACGACGTCTCAAAATATGCTAAAATAAGTGACCGAAAAACAAATCAAATGACTCCTAAGTGCTTAATATGTTATTATTTGACTTCCCAAAGCTTTAAATCTCGAAAAAAGCAAAAAAATTCGGTCTCGAAAATAGAGCCCCGAAAAACGACGTCTCAAAATATGCTAAAATAAGTGACCGAAAAACAAATCAAATGACTCCTAAGTGCTTAATATGTTATTATTTGACTTCCCAAAACTTTAAATCTCGAAAAAAAGCAAATTTTTAGGGTCTCGAAAATAGAGCCCCGAAAAACGACGTCTCAAAATATGCTAAAATAAGTGACCGAAAAATAAATCAAATGACTCCTAAGTGCTTAATATGTTATTATTTAACTTCCCAAAGCTTTAAATATCGAAAAAAGCAAATTTTTAGGGTCTCGAAAATGTAGCCCAGAAAAACGACGTCTCAAAATAAACTAAAATAAGTGATCGAAAAACAAATCAAATGACTCCTAAGTGCTTAATATGTTATTATTTGACTTCCCAAAGCTTTAAATCTCGAAAAAAGCAAAAAATATCGGTCTCGAAAATATAGCCCCGAAAAACGACGTCTCAAAATAAGCTAAAATAAGGGACCGAAAAACAAATCAAATGACTCCTAAGTGCTTAATATGTTATTATTTAACTTCCCAAAACTTTAAATCTCGAAAAAAAGCAAATTTTTAGGGTCTCGAAAATCGAACGCCGAAAAACGACGTCTCAAAATATGCTCAAATAAGTGACCGAAAAACAAATGAAATGACTCCTAAGTGCTTAATATGTTATTATTTGACTTCCCAAAACTTTAAATCTCGAAAAAAAGCAAATTTTTAGGGTCTCAGAAATCGAACCCCGAAAAACGACGTCTCAAAATAAGCAAAAATAAGTGACCGAAAAACAAATCAAATGACTCCTATGTGCTTAATATGTTATTATTTGACTTCCATAAGCTTTAAATCACGAAAAAAGCAAAAAATTTCGGTCTCGAAAATGGAGCCACGAAAAACGACGTCTCAAAATAAGCTAAAATAAGTAACCGAAAAAAAAACAGACTGACTGCTAAGTGCTCAAAATGTTATTATTTGACTTCCGAAAGCTTAAAATCTCGAAAAAAAAAGCAAATTTTTAGGGTCTCGAAAATGTAGCCCCGAAAAACGACGTCTCAAAATAAGCTAAAATAAGTGACGGAAAAACAAATCAAATGACTCATAAGTGCTTAATATGTTATTATTTGACTTCCCAAAGCTTTAAATCTCGCAAAATGAACACATTTTTAGAGTCTCGAAAACATAGCCCCGAAAAACGACTTCTTTAAATAAGCCAAAGTAAGTGACCGAAAAACAAATCAAATTACTCCTAAGTGCTTAATATGTTATTATTTGACTTAACAATGTTTTAAATCTCGAAAAAAAGCAAATTTTTAGGGTTTTGAAAATCGAGCCCCGAAAAACATGTCTCAAAATAAGCAAAAATAAGTGACGGAAAAACAAATCAAATGACTCCTAAGTGCTTAATATGTTATTATTTGGCTTCCCAAAGCTTTAAATCTTGTAAAAAAGCAAATTTTTAGGGTCTCGAAAATGGAACCCCGAAAAACGACGTCTAAAAATAAGCTAAAATAAGTGACCGAAAAACAAATCAAATGATTCCTAATGCTTAATATGTCATTATTTGACTTCCATAAGCTTTAAATATCGAAAATAGCAAATTTTTAGGGTCTCGAAAATGTAGCCCAAAAAAACGACGTCTCAAAATAAACTAAAATAAGTGATCGAAAAACAAATCAAATGACTCCTAAGTGCTTAATATATTATTATTTGACTTCCCAAAGCTTTAAATCTCGAAAAATGAACACATTTTTAGGGTCTCGAAAACATAGCCCCGAAAAACGACTTCTTTAAATAAGTTAAAGTAAGTGACCGAAAAACAAATCAAATGACTCCTAAGTGCTTAATATGTTATTATTTGACTTACCAATGATTTAAATCTCGAAAAAAAGCAAATTTTTAGGGTTTTGAAAATCGAGCCCCGAAAAACATATCTCAAAATAAGCAAAAATAAGTGACGGAAAAACAAATCAAATGACTCCTAAGTGCTTAATATGTTATTATTTGACTTCCCAAAGCTTTAAATCACGAAAAAAGCAAAAAAAATCGGTCTCGAAAATGGAGCCCCGAAAAATGACGTCTCAAAATAAACCAAAATAAGTGACCGAAAAATAAATCAAATGACTGCTAAGTGCTTAATATGTTATTATTTGACTTCCCAAAGCTTAAAATCTCGAAAAAAACAAATTTTTAGGGTCTGCAAAATGTAGCCCCGAAAAACGACGTCTCAAAATAAGCTAAAATAACTGGCCGAAAAACAAATCAAATGACTCCTAAGTGCTTAATATGTTATTATTTGACTTCCCAAAGCTTTAAATTTCGAAAAAGCAAAAATTTTCGGTCTCGAAATTGTTGCCACGAAAAACGACGTCTCAAAATATGCAAAAATAAGTGACCGAAAAACAAATCAAATGACTCATAAGTGTTTAATATGTTATTATTTAACTTCCCAAAGCTTTAAATATCGAAAAAAAGCAAATTTTTAGGGTCTCGAAAATGTAGCCCAGAAAAACGATGTCTCAAAATAAGCTAAAATATGTGACCGAAAAACAAGCTAAAATATGTGACCGAAAAACAAATCAAATGACTCCTAAGTGCTTAATATGTTATTATTTGGCTTCCCAAAGCTTTAAATTTCGAAAAAAGCAAAAATTTTCGGTCTCGAAAATGGAGCCTCGAAAAACGACGTCTCAAAATATGCTAAAATAAGTGACCGAAAAACAAATCAAATGACTCCTAAGTGCTTAATATGTTATTATTTGACTTCCCAAAGCTTTAAATCTCGAAAAAAGCAAAAAATTTTGATCTCGAAAATAGAGCCCCGAAAAACGACGTCTCAAAATATGCTAAAATATGTGACCGAAAAACAAATCAAATGACTCCTAAGTGCTTAATATGTTATTATTTAACTTCCCAAAACTTTAAATCTCGAAAAAAATCAAATTTTTAGGGTCTAGAAAATCGAACGCCGAAAAACGACGTCTCAAAATATGCTAAAATAAGTGACCGAAAAACAAATCAAATGACTCCTAAGTGCTTAATATGTTATTATTTGACTTCCCAAAGCTTTAAATCTCGAAAAAAGCAAAAAAATTCGGTCTCGAAAATAGAGCCCCGAAAAACGACGTCTCAAAATATGCTAAAATAAGTGACCGAAAAACAAATCAAATGACTCCTAAGTGCTTAATATGTTATTATTTGACTTCCCAAAACTTTAAATCTCGAAAAAAAGCAAATTTTTAGGGTCTCGAAAATAGAGCCCCGAAAAACGACGTCTCAAAATATGCTAAAATAAGTGACCGAAAAATAAATCAAATGACTCCTAAGTGCTTAATATGTTATTATTTAACTTCCCAAAGCTTTAAATATCGAAAAAAGCAAATTTTTAGGGTCTCGAAAATGTAGCCCAGAAAAACGACGTCTCAAAATAAACTAAAATAAGTGATCGAAAAACAAATCAAATGACTCCTAAGTGCTTAATATGTTATTATTTGACTTCCCAAAGCTTTAAATCTCGAAAAAAGCAAAAAATATCGGTCTCGAAAATATAGCCCCGAAAAACGACGTCTCAAAATAAGCTAAAATAAGGGACCGAAAAACAAATCAAATGACTCCTAAGTGCTTAATATGTTATTATTTAACTTCCCAAAACTTTAAATCTCGAAAAAAAGCAAATTTTTAGGGTCTCGAAAATCGAACGCCGAAAAACGACGTCTCAAAATATGCTCAAATAAGTGACCGAAAAACAAATGAAATGACTCCTAAGTGCTTAATATGTTATTATTTGACTTCCCAAAACTTTAAATCTCGAAAAAAAGCAAATTTTTAGGGTCTCAGAAATCGAACCCCGAAAAACGACGTCTCAAAATAAGCAAAAATAAGTGACCGAAAAACAAATCAAATGACTCCTATGTGCTTAATATGTTATTATTTGACTTCCATAAGCTTTAAATCACGAAAAAAGCAAAAAATTTCGGTCTCGAAAATGGAGCCACGAAAAACGACGTCTCAAAATAAGCTAAAATAAGTAACCGAAAAAAAAAACAGACTGACTGCTAAGTGCTCAAAATGTTATTATTTGACTTCCGAAAGCTTAAAATCTCGAAAAAAAAAGCAAATTTTTAGGGTCTCGAAAATGTAGCCCCGAAAAACGACGTCTCAAAATAAGCTAATTTAAGTGACGGAAAAACAAATCAAATGACTCATAAGTGCTTAATATGTTATTATTTGACTTCCCAAAGCTTTAAATCTCGCAAAATGAACACATTTTTAGAGTCTCGAAAACATAGCCCCGAAAAACGACTTCTTTAAATAAGCCAAAGTAAGTGACCGAAAAACAAATCAAATTACTCCTAAGTGCTTAATATGTTATTATTTGACTTAACAATGTTTTAAATCTCGAAAAAAAGCAAATTTTTAGGGTTTTGAAAATCGAGCCCCGAAAAACATGTCTCAAAATAAGCAAAAATAAGTGACGGAAAAACAAATCAAATGACTCCTAAGTGCTTAATATGTTATTATTTGGCTTCCCAAAGCTTTAAATCTTGTAAAAAAGCAAATTTTTAGGGTCTCGAAAATGGAACCCCGAAAAACGACGTCTAAAAATAAGCTAAAATAAGTGACCGAAAAACAAATCAAATGATTCCTAATGCTTAATATGTCATTATTTGACTTCCATAAGCTTTAAATATCGAAAATAGCAAATTTTTAGGGTCTCGAAAATGTAGCCCAAAAAAACGACGTCTCAAAATAAACTAAAATAAGTGATCGAAAAACAAATCAAATGACTCCTAAGTGCTTAATATATTATTATTTGACTTCCCAAAGCTTTAAATCTCGAAAAATGAACACATTTTTAGGGTCTCGAAAACATAGCCCCGAAAAACGACTTCTTTAAATAAGTTAAAGTAAGTGACCGAAAAACAAATCAAATGACTCCTAAGTGCTTAATATGTTATTATTTGACTTACCAATGATTTAAATCTCGAAAAAAAGCAAATTTTTAGGGTTTTGAAAATCGAGCCCCGAAAAACATATCTCAAAATAAGCAAAAATAAGTGACGGAAAAACAAATCAAATGACTCCTAAGTGCTTAATATGTTATTATTTGACTTCCCAAAGCTTTAAATCACGAAAAAAGCAAAAAAAATCGGTCTCGAAAATGGAGCCCCGAAAAATGACGTCTCAAAATAAACCAAAATAAGTGACCGAAAAATAAATCAAATGACTGCTAAGTGCTTAATATGTTATTATTTGACTTCCCAAAGCTTAAAATCTCGAAAAAAACAAATTTTTAGGGTCTGCAAAATGTAGCCCCGAAAAACGACGTCTCAAAATAAGCTAAAATAACTGGCCGAAAAACAAATCAAATGACTCCTAAGTGCTTAATATGTTATTATTTGACTTCCCAAAGCTTTAAATTTCGAAAAAGCAAAAATTTTCGGTCTCGAAATTGTTGCCACGAAAAACGACGTCTCAAAATATGCAAAAATAAGTGACCGAAAAACAAATCAAATGACTCATAAGTGTTTAATATGTTATTATTTAACTTCCCAAAGCTTTAAATATCGAAAAAAAGCAAATTTTTAGGGTCTCGAAAATGTAGCCCAGAAAAACGATGTCTCAAAATAAGCTAAAATATGTGACCGAAAAACAAGCTAAAATATGTGACCGAAAAACAAATCAAATGACTCCTAAGTGCTTAATATGTTATTATTTGGCTTCCCAAAGCTTTAAATTTCGAAAAAAGCAAAAATTTTCGGTCTCGAAAATGGAGCCTCGAAAAACGACGTCTCAAAATATGCTAAAATAAGTGACCGAAAAACAAATCCAATGACTCCTATGTGCTTAATATGTTATTATTTGACTTCCATAAGCTTTAAATCACGAAAAAAGCAAAAAATTTCGGTCTCGAAAATGGAGCCACGAAAAACGACGTCTCAAAATAAGCTAAAATAAGTAACCGAAAAAAAAACAGACTGACTGCTAAGTGCTCAAAATGTTATTATTTGACTTCCGAAAGCTTGAAATCTCGAAAAAAAAAGCAAATTTTTAGGGTCTCGAAAATGTAGCCCCGAAAAACGACGTCTCAAAATAAGCTAAAATAAGTGACGGAAAAACAAATCAAATGACTCATAAGTGCTTAATATGTTATTATTTGACTTCCCAAGGCTTTAAATCTCGCAAAATGAACACATTTTTAGAGTCTCGAAAACATAGCCCCGAAAAACGACTTCTTTAAATAAGCCAAAGTAAGTGACCGAAAAACAAATCAAATTACTCCTAAGTGCTTAATATGTTATTATTTGACTTAACAATGTTTTAAATCTCGAAAAAAAGCAAATTTTTAGGGTTTTGAAAATCGAGCCCCGAAAAACATGTCTCAAAATAAGCAAAAATAAGTGACGGAAAAACAAATCAAATGACTCCTAAGTGCTTAATATGTTATTATTTGGCTTCCCAAAGCTTTAAATCTTGTAAAAAAGCAAATTTTTAGGGTCTCGAAAATGGAACCCCGAAAAACGACGTCTAAAAATAAGCTAAAATAAGTGACCGAAAAACAAATCAAATGATTCCTAATGCTTAATATGTTATTATTTGACTTCCATAAGCTTTAAATATCGAAAATAGCAAATTTTTAGGGTCTCGAAAATGTAGCCCAAAAAAACGACGTCTCAAAATAAACTAAAATAAGTGATCGAAAAACAAATCAAATGACTCCTAAGTGCTTAATATATTATTATTTGACTTCCCAAAGCTTTAAATCTCGAAAAATGAACACATTTTTAGGGTCTCGAAAACATAGCCCCGAAAAACGACTTCTTTAAATAAGTTAAAGTAAGTGACCGAAAAACAAATCAAATGACTCCTAAGTGCTTAATATGTTATTATTTGACTTACCAATGATTTAAATCTCGAAAAAAAGCAAATTTTTAGGGTTTTGAAAATCGAGCCCCGAAAAACATATCTCAAAATAAGCAAAAATAAGTGACGGAAAAACAAATCAAATGACTCCTAAGTGCTTAATATGTTATTATTTGACTTCCCAAAGCTTTAAATCACGAAAAAAGCAAAAAAAATCGGTCTCGAAAATGGAGCCCCGAAAAATGACGTCTCAAAATAAACCAAAATAAGTGACCGAAAAATAAATCAAATGACTGCTAAGTGCTTAATATGTTATTATTTGACTTCCCAAAGCTTAAAATCTCGAAAAAAACAAATTTTTAGGGTCTGCAAAATGTAGCCCCGAAAAACGACGTCTCAAAATAAGCTAAAATAACTGGCCGAAAAACAAATCAAATGACTCCTAAGTGCTTAATATGTTATTATTTGACTTCCCAAAGCTTTAAATTTCGAAAAAGCAAAAATTTTCGGTCTCGAAATTGTTGCCACGGAAAACGACGTCTCAAAATATGCAAAAATAAGTGACCGAAAAAAAATTAAATGACTCATAATTGCTTAATATGTTATTATTTAACTTCCCAAAGCTTTAAATATCGAAAAAAAGCAAATTTTTAGGGTCTCGAAAATGTAGCCCAGAAAAACGACGTCTCAAAATAAGCTAAAATATGTGACCGAAAAACAAATCAAATGACTCCTAAGTGCTTAATATGTTATTATTTGGCTTCCCAAAGCTTTAAATTTCGAAAAAAGCAAAAATTTTCGGTCTCGAAAATGGAGCCTCGAAAAACGACGTCTCAAAATATGCTAAAATAAGTGACCGAAAAACAAATCAAATGACTCCTAAGTGCTTAATATGTTATTATTTGACTTCCCAAAGCTTTAAATCTCTAAAAAAGCAAAAAAATTTGGTCTCGAAAATAGAGCCCCGAAAAACGACGTCTCAAAATATGCTAAAATTCGTGACCGAAAAACAAATCAAATGACTCCTAAGTGCTTAATATGTTATTATTTAACTTCCCAAAACTTTAAATCTCGAAAAAAAGCAAATTTTTAGGGTCTCGAAAATCGAACGCCGAAAAACGACGTCTCAAAATATGCTAAAATAAGTGACCGAAAAACAAATCGAAGGACTCCTAAGTGCTTAATATGTTATTATTTGACTTCCCAAAACTTTAAATCTCGAAAAAAAGCAAATTTTTAGGGTCTCAGAAATCGAACCCCGAAAAACGACGTCTCAAAATAAGCTAAAATAAGTGACCGAAAAACAAATCAAATGACTCCTAAGTGCTTAATATGTTATTATTTGACTTCCATAAGCTTTAAATCACGAAAAAAGCAAAAAAATTCAGTCTCGAAAATGGAGCCACGAAAAACGACGTCTCAAAATAAGTTAAAATAAGTAACCGAAAAAAAAACAGACTGACTGCTAAGTGCTCAAAATGTTATTATTTGACTTCCGAAAGCTTAAAATCTCGAAAAAAAAGCATATTTTTAGGGTCTCGAAAATGTAGCCCCGAAAAACGACGTCTCAAAATAAGCTAAAATAAGTGACGGAAAAACAAATCAAATGACTCATAAGTGCTTAATATGTTATTATTTGACTTCCCAAAGCTTTAAATCTCGCAAAATGAACACATTTTTAGGGTCTCGAAAACATAGCCCCGAAAAACGACTTCTTTAAATAAGCCAAAGTAAGTGACCGAAAAACAAATCAAATGACTCCTAAGTGCTTAATATGTTATTATTTGGCTTCCCAAAGCTTTAAATTTCGAAAAAAGCAAAAAATTTCGGTCACGAAAATGGAGCCTCGAAAAACGACGTCTCAAAATATGCTAAAATAAGTGACCGAAAAATAAATCAAATGACTCCTAAGTGCTTAATATGTTATTATTTGACTTCCCAAAGCTTTAAATCTCGAAAAAAGCAAAAAAATTTGGTCTCGAAAATAGAGCCCTGAAAAACGACGACTCAAAATATGCTAAAATATGTGACCGAAAAACAAATCAAATGACTCCTAAGTGCTTAATATGTTATTATTTGACTTCCCAAAGCTTTAAATCACGAAAAAAGCAAAAAAAATCGGTCTCGAAAATGGAGCCCCGAAAAATGACGTCTCAAAATAAACCAAAATAAGTGACCGAAAAATAAATCAAATGACTGCTAAGTGCTTAATATGTTATTATTTGACTTCCCAAAGCTTAAAATCTCGAAAAAAACAAATTTTTAGGGTCTGCAAAATGTAGCCCCGAAAAACGACGTCTCAAAATAAGCTAAAATAACTGGCCGAAAAACAAATCAAATGACTCCTAAGTGCTTAATATGTTATTATTTGACTTCCCAAAGCTTTAAATTTCGAAAAAGCAAAAATTTTCGGTCTCGAAATTGTTGCCACGAAAAACGACGTCTCAAAATATGCAAAAATAAGTGACCGAAAAACAAATCAAATGACTCATAAGTGTTTAATATGTTATTATTTAACTTCCCAAAGCTTTAAATATCGAAAAAAAGCAAATTTTTAGGGTCTCGAAAATGTAGCCCAGAAAAACGATGTCTCAAAATAAGCTAAAATATGTGACCGAAAAACAAGCTAAAATATGTGACCGAAAAACAAATCAAATGACTCCTAAGTGCTTAATATGTTATTATTTGGCTTCCCAAAGCTTTAAATTTCGAAAAAAGCAAAAATTTTCGGTCTCGAAAATGGAGCCTCGAAAAACGACGTCTCAAAATATGCTAAAATAAGTGACCGAAAAACAAATCAAATGACTCCTAAGTGCTTAATATGTTATTATTTGACTTCCCAAAGCTTTAAATCTCGAAAAAAGCAAAAAATTTTGATCTCGAAAATAGAGCCCCGAAAAACGACGTCTCAAAATATGCTAAAATATGTGACCGAAAAACAAATCAAATGACTCCTAAGTGCTTAATATGTTATTATTTAACTTCCCAAAACTTTAAACTTCGAAAAAAAGCAAATTTTTAGGGTCTCGAAAATAGAGCCCCGAAAAACGACGTCTCAAAATATGCTAAAATAAGTGACCGAAAAACAAATCAAATGACTCCTAAGTGCTTAATATGTTATTATTTGACTTCCCAAAACTTTAAATCTCGAAAAAAAGCAAATTTTTAGGGTCTCGAAAATAGAGCCCCGAAAAACGACGTCTCAAAATATGCTAAAATAAGTGACCGAAAAATAAATCAAATGACTCCTAAGTGCTTAATATGTTATTATTTAACTTCCCAAAGCTTTAAATATCGAAAAAAGCAAATTTTTAGGGTCTCGAAAATGTAGCCCAGAAAAACGACGTCTCAAAATAAACTAAAATAAGTGATCGAAAAACAAATCAAATGACTCCTAAGTGCTTAATATGTTATTATTTGACTTCCCAAAGCTTTAAATCTCGAAAAAAGCAAAAAATATCGGTCTCGAAAATATAGCCCCGAAAAACGACGTCTCAAAATAAGCTAAAATAAGGGACCGAAAAACAAATCAAATGACTCCTAAGTGCTTAATATGTTATTATTTAACTTCCCAAAACTTTAAATCTCGAAAAAAAGCAAATTTTTAGGGTCTCGAAAATCGAACGCCGAAAAACGACGTCTCAAAATATGCTCAAATAAGTGACCGAAAAACAAATGAAATGACTCCTAAGTGCTTAATATGTTATTATTTGACTTCCCAAAACTTTAAATCTCGAAAAAAAGCAAATTTTTAGGGTCTCAGAAATCGAACCCCGAAAAACGACGTCTCAAAATAAGCAAAAATAAGTGACCGAAAAACAAATCAAATGACTCCTATGTGCTTAATATGTTATTATTTGACTTCCATAAGCTTTAAATCACGAAAAAAGCAAAAAATTTCGGTCTCGAAAATGGAGCCACGAAAAACGACGTCTCAAAATAAACTAAAATAAGTGATCGAAAAACAAATCAAATGACTCCTAAGTGCTTAATATGTTATTATTTGACTTCCGAAAGCTTAAAATCTCGAAAAAAAAAGCAAATTTTTAGGGTCTCGAAAATGTAGCCCCGAAAAACGACGTCTCAAAATAAGCTAATTTAAGTGACGGAAAAACAAATCAAATGACTCATAAGTGCTTAATATGTTATTATTTGACTTCCCAAAGCTTTAAATCTCGCAAAATGAACACATTTTTAGAGTCTCGAAAACATAGCCCCGAAAAACGACTTCTTTAAATAAGCCAAAGTAAGTGACCGAAAAACAAATCAAATTACTCCTAAGTGCTTAATATGTTATTATTTGACTTAACAATGTTTTAAATCACGAAAAAAGCAAAAAATTTCGGTCTCGAAAATCGAGCCCCGAAAAACATGTCTCAAAATAAGCAAAAATAAGTGACGGAAAAACAAATCAAATGACTCCTAAGTGCTTAATATGTTATTATTTGGCTTCCCAAAGCTTTAAATCTTGTAAAAAAGCAAATTTTTAGGGTCTCGAAAATGGAACCCCGAAAAACGACGTCTAAAAATAAGCTAAAATAAGTGACCGAAAAACAAATCAAATGATTCCTAATGCTTAATATGTCATTATTTGACTTCCATAAGCTTTAAATATCGAAAATAGCAAATTTTTAGGGTCTCGAAAATGTAGCCCAGAAAAACGATGTCTCAAAATAAGCTAAAATAAGTGATCGAAAAACAAATCAAATGACTCCTAAGTGCTTAATATATTATTATTTGACTTCCCAAAGCTTTAAATCTCGAAAAATGAACACATTTTTAGGGTCTCGAAAACATAGCCCCGAAAAACGACTTCTTTAAATAAGTTAAAGTAAGTGAAAGAAAAACAAATCAAATGACTCCTAAGTGCTTAATATGTTATTATTTGACTTCCATAAGCTTTAAATCACGAAAAGAGCAAAAAATTTCGGTCTCGAAAATGGAGCCACGAAAAACGACGTCTCAAAATAATCTAAAATAAGTAACTGAAAAAAAAACCAACTGACTGCTAAGTGCTTAATATGTTATTATTTGACTTCCCAAAACTTTAAATCTCGAAAAAAAGCAAATTTTTAGGGTCTCGAAAATAGAGCCCCGAAAAACGACGTCTCAAAATAAGCTAAAATAAGTGACCGAAAAATAAATCAAATGACTCCTAAGTGCTTAATATGTTATTATTTAACTTCCCAAAGCTTTAAATATCGAAAAAAAGCAAATTTTTAGGGTCTCGAAAATGGAGCCCCGAAAAACGACGTCTCAAAATAAGCTAAAATATGTGACCGAAAAACAAGCTAAAATAAGTGATCGAAAAACAAATCAAATGACTCCTAAGTGCTTAATATGTTATTATTTGACTTCCCAAAGCTTTAAATCTCAAAAAATGAACACATTTTTAGGGTCTCGAAAACATAGCCCCGAAAAACGACTTCTTTAAATAAGTTAAAGTAAGTGAAAGAAAAACAAATCAAATGACTCCTATGTGCTTAATATGTTATTATTTGACTTCCATAAGCTTTAAATCTCGAAAAAAGCAAAAAATTTCGGTCCCGAAAATGGAGCCACGAAAAACGACGTCTCAAAATAAGCTAAAATAAGTAACCGAAAAAAAAACCAACTGACTGCTAAGTGCTCAAAATGTTATTATTTTACTTCCCAAAACATTAAATCACAAAAAAAAGCAAATTTTTAGGGTCTCGAAAATAGAGCCCCGAAAAACGACGTCTCAAAATAAGCTAAAATAAGTGACCGAAAAATAAATCAAATGACTCCTAAGTGCTACATATGTAATTATTAAACTTCCCAAAGCTTTAAATCTCGCAAAATGAACACATTTTTAGGGTCTTGAAAATGTAGCCCAGAAAAACGACGTCTCAAAATAAACTAAAATAAGTGATCGAAAAACAAATCAAATGACTCCTAAGTGCTTAATATGTTATTATTTGACTTAACAATGCTTTAAATCTCGAAAAAATGAACACATTTTTAGGGTCTCGAAAACATAGCCCCGAAAAACGACTGTCTTTAAATAAGTTAAAGTAAGTGAAAGAAAAACAAATCAAATGACTCCTAAGTGCTTAATATGTTATTATTTGACTTCCATAAGCTTTAAATCTCGAAAAAAAGCAAATTTTTAGGGTCTCGAAAATAGAGCCTCGAAAAACGACGTCTCAAAATAATCTAAAATAAGTAACTGAAAAAAAAACCAACTGACTCCTAAGTGCTAAAAAAGTTATTATTTGACTTCCCAAAACTTTAAATATCGAAAATAGCAAATTTTTAGGGTCTCGAAAATAGAGCCCCGAAAAACGACGTCTCAAAATATGCTAAAATAAGTGACCGAAAAATAAATAAAATGACTCCTAAGTGCTTAATATGTTATTATTTAACTTCCCAAAGCTTTAAATATCGAAAAAAGAAAAATTTTTAGGGTCTGGAAAATGTAGCCCAGAAAAACGACGTCTCAAAATAAACTAAAATAAGTGATCGAAAAACAAATCAAATGACTCATAAGTGCTTAATATGTTATTATTTGACTTACCAATGTTTTAAATCTCGAAAAAAAGCAAATTTTTAGGGTTTTGAAAATCGAGCCCCGAAAAACATGTCTCAAAATAAGCAAAAATAAGTGACGGAAAAACAAATCAAATGACTCCTAAGTGCTTAATATATTATTATTTGACTTCCCAAAGCTTTAAATCACGAAAAAAGCAAATAATTTCGGTCTCGAAAATGGAGCCTCGAAAAACGACGTCTCAAAATAAACTAAAATAAGTGACCGAAAAATAAATCAAATGACTGCTAAGTGCTTAATATGTTATTATTTGACTTCCCAAAGCTTAAAATCTCGAAAAAAACAAATTTTTATGGTCTCCAAAATGTATCCCCGAAAAACGACGTCTCAAAATAAGCTAAAATAACTGACCGAAAAACAAATAAAATGACTCCTAAGTGCTTAATATGTTATTATTTGATTTCCCAAAGCTTTAAATTTCGAAAAAGCAAAAATTTTCGGTCTCGAAAATTTTGCCACGAAAAACGACGTCTCAAAATATGCTAAAATAAGTGACCGAAAAACAAATCAAATGACTCATAAGTGCTTAATATGTTATTATTTAATTTCCCAAAACTTTAAATATCGATAAAAAGCAAATTTTTAGGGTCTCGAAAATCGAACCCTGGAAAACGATGTCTCAAAATAAGCTAAAATAAGTGACCGAAAAACAAATCAAATGACTCCTAAGTGCTTAATATGTTATTATTTGACTTCCAAAAACTTTAAATCTCGAAAAAAGCAAATTTTTAGGGTCTCGAAAATCGAACGCCGAAAAACGACGTCTCAAAATATGCTAAAATAAGTGACCGAAAAACAAACAAATGACTCATAAGTGCTTAATATGTTATTATTTGACTTCCCAACAATTTAAATATCGAAAAAAAGCAAATTTTTAGGGTCTCGAAAATGTAGCCCAGAAAAACGACGTCTCAAAATAAGCTAAAATATGTCACCGAAAAACAAATCAAATGACTCCTATGTGCTTAATATGTTATTATTTGGCTTCCTAAAGCTTTAAATTTCGAAAAGAGCAAAAATTTTCGGTCTCGAAAATGGGGTCTCGAAAATGGAGCCTCGAAAAACGACGTCTCAAAATATGCTAAAATAAGTGACCGAAAAACAAATCAAATGACTCATAAGTGCTTAATATGTTATTATTTAATTTCCCAAAACTTTAAATATCGAAAAAAAACAAATTTTTAGGGTCTCGAAAATTGAAACCTGGAAAACGATGTCTCAAAATAAGCTAAAATAAGTGACCGAAAAACAAATAAAATGACTCCTAAGTGCTTAATATGTTATTATTTGACTTCCCAAAGCTTTAAATCTCGCAAAATGAACACATTTTTAGGGTCTCGAAAATCGAGCATTGAAAAACGACCTCTAAAAATATGCTAAAATAAGTGACCGAAAAACAAATCAAATGACTGCTAAGTGGTTAATATGTTATTATTTGACTTCCCAAAGCTTAAATTCTCGAAAAAAAGCAAATTTTTAGGGTCTGGAAAATAGAGCACCGAAAAAATACGTCTCAAAATATGCTAAAATAAGTGACCGAAAATTAAATCAAATGACTCCTAAGTGCTTAATATGTTATTATTTGACTTCCCAAAGCTTTAAATCTCGAAAAAAGCAAAAAATTTTGGTCTCGAAAATAGAGTCCCGAAAAACGACGACTCAAAATATGCTAAAATATGTGACCGAATAACAAATCAAATGACTCCTTCGTGCTTAATATGTTATTATTTAACTTCCCAAAACTTTAAATCTCGAAAAAAAGCAAATTTTTAGGGTCTCGAAAATCGAGCGCCGAAAAAACGACGTCACAAAACATGCTAAAATAAGTGACCGAAAACCAAATCCAAGGCCGCCTAAGTGCTTAATATGTTATTATTTAACTTCCAAAAACTTTAAATTTCGAAAAAAGCAAATTTTTAGGGTCTCGAAAATAGAGCCCCGAAAAATGATGTCTCAAAATATGCTAAAATAAGTGACCAAAAAACAAATCAAATGACTCCTAAGTGCTTAATATGTTATTATTTAACTTCCCAAAGCTTTAAATATCGCAAAAAAGCAAATTTTTAGGGTCTCGAAAATGTAGCCCAGAAAAACGACGTCACAAAATAAGAAAAAATAAGTGACCGAAAAAACAAATCAAATGACTATTAAGTGCATAATATGTTATTATTTGACTTCAAAAAGCTTTAAATAACGAAAAAGCAAAAAAAAACGGTCTCGAAAATGGAGCCCCGAAAAACGACGTCTCAAAACATGCTAAAATAAGTGACCGAAAAACAAATCAAATGACTGCTAAGTGGTTAATATTTTATTATTTAACTTCCAAAAGCTTTAAATCTCGAAAAAAGCAAAAAATTCCGGTCTCGAAAATAGAGCCCCCGAAAAACGACGTCTAAAAATATGCTAAAATAAGTGACCGAAAAACAAATCAAATGACTGCTAAGTGCTTAATATGTTATTATTTGACTTCCCAAGACTTAAAATCTCGAAAAAAAGCAAATTTTTAGGGTCTCGAAAATGTAGTCCCAATAAACGACGTTTCAAAATAAGCTAAAATAAGTGACCGAAAAACAAATCAAATGACTCCTAAGTGCTTAATATGTTATTATTTGACTTCCCAAAACTTTAAATCTCGAAGAAAAGCAAACCTTTAGGTTCTCGAAAATAGAGCCCCGAAAAACGACGTCTCAAAATAAGCTAAAATAAGTGACCGAAAAACAAATCAAATGACTCCTAAGTGCTTAATATGTTATTATTTGACTTCCCAAAGCTTTAAATCTCGAAAAAAGCAAAAAAATTCGGTCTCGAAAATACAGCCTCGAAAAACGACGTATCAAAATATGCAAAAATAAGTGACCGAAAAACAAATCAAATGACTCGTAAGTGCTTAATATGTTATTATTTGACTTCCCAAAACTTTAAATCTCGAAAAAAAGAAAATTTTTAGGGTCTCGAAAATCGAGCCCCGAAAAACGATGTCTCAATATAAGCAAAAATAAGTGACGGAAAAACAAAGCAAATGACTCTTAAGTGTTTAATATGTTATTATTTGACTTCCATAAGCTTTAAATCACGAA
>JAYDYQ010001983.1:0-31842 GCA_034814905.1 Penstemon davidsonii
GGGAGTTGTTAACCTCAATGATGAGAAAGATAGAAAACATTATATATATATATGAAACATGCCAATATATTCAAATGGTACCTTCCACAACTCAAAACTCCAACACCTGATGATGGTATTAGGAAGAGGTACAAGAGAATCATGTTTATTACCCTTAAATTGGTGATGGTAATAATGAGTTAGAAAGAGAATCAAGAGATACAAGGGAATCATTTTCATTACCCATACTCTTCAACAAGAGTCTTTCGAAAAGAAGAGCAAACAAAAGTGGGTTGAAAGTTTCTAGATTGAAACCCCTCTAGTAAATGAAAGACTTTGGAGGGGTTCATTAATACTCCCAATGAAAAAAAAGGAAGATATCTTTGCTCAACGTCCAATGGAAGTTGGGGCCAATCCTCGACTAATGGTCTAATTAGCTAGTCAATCCCCTCAAAGTACAATGTTGTATTGATTAAAACATTGTTGTAATTTCCGAATTGATACACTTCCCTCATGTTGTATATGGTTCATGTTGATCAACAATGATTACAATATTGGGTAACCTTGCCTTGTATTTAATTTCGCGCCCATATATGTTCGCAAATAAGATCGTTGTCTTTTTGACATAACTCTATCTCTTTCTGGAAGATGGTTTCTACCCTTTTTGTTTCATTCTCGAGTCCTCATGTTAGATGTATATCATTTATTACATAAGTAGATCCTTTTGAAAATGAATAGCAATTGACATCATCAAAGTCACATTGTTTTGTGAATATGTTATCCTTTTTATTGAGAGGGGAAATAACGATGAGCAATTTTTAAGTATTTCTCGAAAAACTCGAGTATAACCATCAAATATCCATTTTAGTCTTGAACTTATTTATCCTTGACATAACACTTCTAATCTCAAATTGTGTTTGGACCATAAATGGAATGGTGCTAAACCTTCGTCAAGGAGACTATACATAAAAGGCCTTTTTCAAAATAGATTTATTAATCAATAAAGTGCAGTAGTTCATTTACTTAAGTTGTCTCTAAACGATGAATGGACTTTTTATCAACCAAGATGTGGCTTGCCGATGGGGAAGGTAGGAGATAACCAACAGCACCCCGGCTAACCTTTCGACACTAGGAAAAGGTGTCAGACATCGGAAGGTGCCCACTACCTTCACTCATCGTCTCCAATGGGTGTTGAGGCCAAGCCTCGACTTATGGCCCAACCCAGCTGGTAAATTCCCCGAAACAATGTTGTACTGATTAAACAATTATTGAAATTTCTGAAGTGATACACTCACTCATGTTGTATATACTTCATATTGATCAACAATGATTACAATATTAGTAACCTTGTCATATATTTAATTCCGCCCATATATGTTCGCAAACGAGATGGTTGTCTTTTTTACATTGCCGTATCTCTTTCCAAATGATGGTTTTTCCCCTTTTTGTTCCATTCTCGAGTCCCCATGCTTGATGTATTAAATAAATTGATACTATTGAAAATGAATAGCAATTGACATCCTCAACTTCATATTGTTTTGTAAATATGTTATCCTTTTTATTGAAAAGGGAAATAATGATGAGCAATTTTTAAGCATTTCTCGAAAAACTCGTGTATAACCATCAAATATCCATTTTAGTCTTGAGCTTATTTACCCTTGACATAACACTTCTAATCTAAAAATGATTTGGACCATCAATGGAATGGTGCTAAACTTTCGTAAATGAGACTTTACATAAAAGGTCTTTTTCAAAATAGCTTTATTAGTCAATAAAGTGCAGTAGTTCATTTACCTAAGTTGTATCAAGATGATGAATGGACTTTTTATCAACCAAGATGTGTCTTGTCAATGGGGAAGGTAGGAGATAACCAATAGCACCCCGGTTAGCCTTTTAACACCACGAAAAGGTGTCAGACTTCGGAAGGTGCCCACTACCTTCACTCAACGTCTCCAATGGGTGTTGAGGCCAAGCCTCAACTTATGGCCCAAACCAGCTGGTAAATTCACCTCAACAATGTTGTACTGATTAAATAATTATTGGAATTTCCGAAGTGATACACTCACTCATGTTGTATATACTTTATATTGATCAACAATGATTACAATATTGGAAATATTGTCATATATTTAATTCTGCCCATATATGTTCGCAAACGAGATCGTTGTCTTTTTGACATTGCCGTATCTCTTTCCAAAAGATGGTTTTTTCCCTTTTTGGTCCATTCTCGAGTCCCCATGCTTGATGTATTAAATAAATTGATACTATTGAAAATGAATAGCAATTGACATCCTCAACTTCATATTGTTTTGTGAATATGTTATCCTTTTTATTGAAAAGGGAAATAATGATGAGCAATTTTTAAGCATTTCTCGAAAAACTCGTATATAACCATCAAATATCCATTTAGTCTTGAGCTTATTTACCCTTGAAATATAACTTCTAATATCAAATTGATTTGGACCATCAATGGAATGATGCTAAACTTTCGTCAATGTGACTATACATAAAAGGGCTTTTTCAAAATAGCTTTATTAATCAATAAAGTACAGTAGTTCATTTACCTAAGTTGTATCAAGATGATGAATGGACTTTTTATCAACCAAGATGTGTCATGCCGATGGGGAAGGTAGGAGATAACCAACAGCACCCCAGCTAGCCTTTCGACACCAGGGAAAGGTGTCATACATCGGAAGGTGCCCACTACCTTCGCTCAACGTGTCCAATGGGTGTTGAGGCCAAGCCTCGGCTTATGGCCAACCCAGCTGGTAAATCCCCCTCAACAACGTTGTATTGAATTAACGATTGTTGGAATTTCCGAAGTGATACAATCCGTAATGTTGTATATGCCTTATGTTGATCAACAATAATTACAATATTTGTAACCTTGCCCTATATTTAATTCTGCCCCTATATGTTTGTGAACGAGATCATTGTCTTTTTGACATTGTCGTATCTCTTTCCGAAAGATGGTTTCTTCCCTCTTTGTTCCATTCTCGAGTCCCCATTCTTGATGTATTCAATAAGTAGAACTTTTGAAAATGAAAAGAAATTCACATACTCAAATTCATATTGTTTTGTGGATATATATATACTTTGGTTCTCCATGGTCAAGAACCGACATAGAATACAGGTGCACGATGAATGATGTGATTCCAATTTTTTATGTTTAAGAAAACTCAAATGAATCAATGTCACTTCTTAAGTAGCATAACTAAGGCACCAATCACCTTTTTTATTAGATTGGCAAATGAATTTTCTTTTTCCTTCTGACCGTTTTAATCGCACAATGTATTGTTGCGTTCCACCTAAAATATTTACTCAGAATCTACTAAAGCTAAAAGAAGCTCTTTTCATTTCCTCTTTCTTTATCTAAATATATTATCCAATTAAAGGTGCTTCCACCTCTTTTCATGTACAATTTTTTTTTCTCAAAACGTTCCTTAGTATAAGCTGCCATAATGATGTAATTATGATAACTATATCACTATGATGCTAATCCAAGAAACTACAAAAATTCTCATAATCAAGAGTTATGGCCAATCCAAAAGGAGCAAGTGATGATTTCACGTTGCATGGCTTCTCTTACATTTTTGTGTGCATCGCAGATAATGTTGATTGAGATAATTCGTCCAATAATTTCATGAAGAGCGTTTTTCTATGGACAAGACATTAAAACCTGTCTAAAATGCATGTTTGGTATAAAACATGTGTGATATCACTATATATGTCAAACCCATATCCACTGGGGGTCGACACATTGTTTAATGGGCTATCTAACAATTTTTTGCACTCAACGTTGTTTTCATAACTGCCAACCCAAATTGCCAGAGAAGTTTGTAACACCAGCTTATAAACCAATCCAATTTTCCTCCCATGACAACCTCGGGTGCTACAATAACCTATTTAAGGCATATGAAACAGACCAAATTTTCTTAAAAACAATCTAGGCCACTTAAATTATCCCTCGTTTAACATCTTCGTGGTGTTCCTTACACAATCCAAGGTAGCAACCAACACACATATGAGACCACTTGCCAATCGATATTACATAAGGTTGCTCTAATACCATTCGATCATGCCCTAGGCCCAACCAGGGGTGAGGGGAACGTGAACAAGAATGCATACAATGATCTCCAATAGAATTTCTTCATACCCATCAATGTGATAACCGTAAACTCAAGTTGATAAAGAGAACTCCCTAAAACACATTTTCTCCCACAACCGTTTTGGATAATACAGACTCCCCGACTTAGGTCTATGGCTCTCTTGTCATAAGGTTATCAATTTCCTCGACCTTTACGAACTAGGCATGAGTCAAAACCCATACATTATCTTACGACTTTGCGAAGACCTGTGTTTTTGGTAAATTATCGCACATGTTAAAGTAGTCAAAATGAAAATGCACATTCACGAAAAAAAATTCCAATTTGTTTTTACCTTCATTTGACATGTGACAAGCAAACTTAGTTTCCTTCGGTAACTTACGTGGAAAGTTTGAGATATGTTTATTTATTATTTCCATATTTATCGAATTTAAATGTGGAATGATCAGTACCACATAGTCCATCACGGACGTTATTCTAGCCTTCTAGGCTTCCTCCAATACAAAATGGGGTGAGTTTTCATTATAAATGCTGACAAAATATCCAACATGCTCATTTTATATCTTGATCAAATATATGGCTCAAAATATTGTTAATCTCTTTTTCAAAGAGATTGTACATTACCATCTAGTCTGCTTTATTCTTAGGAGTGCAAGTCTAGCATTATATGTGGGCACTTTTAACAAGTGGTCATTATCTTAATTGAACTAAACATAAGATCATACTTAGTGCATGCAAAATTTATACTTGCCTAATAAAGTAGTTGACATGACCAAGGAAAATGTATGATTTTATAACTCTGGTTTGTTTGATGTCAAACATCTTATAACATATCATGACATAAACTCGAAGACATGTTTTTTGTGCTTGGAAAGATTGGCGAGATTAAAATAAGCCAAGCTTATTCTGATTGATCATCTTCCTTTTTTATTCTGCTTTTTAAGGGTTAATAATATACTATATCAGTACTATTCATGTATACCAATACCTCAATTTATTTGGGGTCTTTTTTGTCATAACTAATTATATTATATTATTATGTTTTCGGTATAAAAATTTACTTTAACATTATTATTCATGTACGAAACTGTGATAATGATAATTAAGCCTCGTTAATTGTATACCACTATGTTCAACGTGGCATCTAATATCTCCATGTTGTGAATGTTGATTGGCAATATTTGATTCTATTAGGAGTTGTAACTATTTTTATTTGGAATCTATTATTCAATATTCGACATAATATATCCAATATCATTAAAGTATTTTTACTTACCCGTTTTCTTCTTCTAGATACTTTTGCTTCAATTGACGATTTATGTTCTTTCAGGGTTGTATCACCATCTTATCAAATGGTAGAGGCACTGGGAATGCCTTTGATTAATCACGTAGGAGTTCTAAAACGATATGTGCGAAATCTTCAGGTACTTGATATCGTTGGTTCCATTGATATCGTTGGTTCCATGAAATTTCACTTCTATATATCCTTGCTACTTCCAAAGGTTATTTTACCTTGCCATTCATAACATGTATGTTAACAGTATGATGTGTATTATTTCAGAGCTTGCTTGTTGTTAAAGAGAGGAAGTCAATCAAAGCATGCCCAACTATTTAAGTAGTCAATATTGAGCAAAATAGAATTTGTAGAATAGAAGGAAAATTCATGCTACCTTTCTTGCATGTATGAAAAAGCAATTAGTGTACCAAAATATAAATGAATCATCAAATTATCATCTTAGCACCTCATGTTAATTCAGGGTTGCAATAAATAGTTGAGAGTTAAATGTTTATTTATTGTTTCAGAGAAATTATTTCTTAGATTTTTCTAATAGGTATATTTTCCTTAATCTGTTTGCACATTATTCAGAAGAATCCTTTTATGTGGAGTTAGATAAAAATGTTGCAATTATTTCATTCATTTGTCTAGTATGAGTCGGGTTTACTTTTATCGTTAATTATGTGCATCATAAACATAATATCGTCAAGAATTTTCTTTTAGTCACTCATTACAGTTTTCACTTAATCAAGTGAAATCACAAAGAACAAATGCACCCTCAATGAGATGATAAAGAAGTAAAATAATCACATTTGAACTTATATAGATTGGATTTTATGCTAATGTTAGTACATAGCTTATATCTGATTATTGGTTTACTAATTTGGTTCTTATCAGCAGATATCAGAGGTTCTCAATGTCATGCACGATTTGATTGATTATAGTCGAGATTATGGCATCACCCCTATAGGTAAACTTTGCATTAACTATGAAATGCCTAGCTTCTTTTACTCAATAATTTTATACTTTATGCAATATATATATATATATATATATATATATATATATATGAAACTTTCTCCTCTATTTCTATGTTAATGATATTTCCATATTTTGATTATGAAATATCTTGTAAGTCATTATTGTTTTTGGTAGTCATGTTTCTAATCTCATTTAGGGAAAAATTATGATATATGAAATCAATCAGGACTAAGGGAAAGAAATTCATAGTTAAAAGCTAACATAGCATGCACTAAAGCGCCTAGTACAAACATGTCGCCCATGGCCCCAAATAGCGTGCTATTTAAGGACAATCGAAAAAACACCTACATGAAAAATAGGTAAATTGATTGCATAATTAATTGTTGGTTTTTTTATAAGATGAAGTTTATCTTAATTTGTCTAAAATTAGGTTAATTTGACTATATAATTGATTTTCCCTATACTTAGGTGAAATTTTCCTTAATTTGGTTTACCTATTTTTCAGAATTAGATTGATTGAAATTATGTTTCTTCATTTAATTTCTGATTTTCCTACATTAAGACGAAGTTTACCTTAATTATGCTTAAATACTTTGCTGAAAAATAGTTTAATTTGGTTGATTAACTTATTTATTTGATCTTGCCGAATTAAGATGAAAATTACCCTTTATTTGACTCATATTTCTATGCTATTTAATTAATTGATTTTCAATGAAAATTTTGGTTGATTTTACTCAAAATTGGCAGAAATTTAGTTGAAATGACTAATAGATTTTCTAGCAATTGGCTTAAATTAGGTGAAATTAACTTAAAATCGGCTTAAATATACTTAATAATGTTGAATAAGTATTAGATTCTTGATATATATTAAAGAACCTATACCCATATTCTATATGCTTCATTTTCAAAAAGCACACGTTTTGCACTATAGTCACAGGATTAACTAGTATGGAAAGAATTGCTTATGGTCTTATTTTCTAGAATATTTGACCTTGTTATACACGATCTTGATAGTAGAAAGTTTTACTTACTGCACTAATTTCTTTTATGATCTTTCAGAATGTATGGCCAAGTTTTTGCGCTTTGGTTCCAATGTATCATCTTCGGGTCAGCAAACACCTTGTGCAATTGCATCATCATATGTTCCAGCTTTTGGAAACGTTAACGACACTGCTTCAACTTCTAGGGAACTGAAAAGGAAGCGTACATTTTCCGGGTTCACAACTTCACAACTCAACTTGTCTCCTACATTTGATGTAAGAACTCAAACAACACTTAGATTGGGAGTTATATCAGCTGCTGCTGTGAATGTAGTAGACCTGCAGCAACCTCAAACTTCAATGTGTTGTTTGGCTGTTGATTCTAGCCAATCTATGAGCACTGTACAAAGAATTATACAAGAGGTAATGGCAGCTCAACCGTTTAATACGAATAAAGTTGCTGCAGGTACTAGTACTAGTACTACTACTACTGGTCCTACTACTGCTGCTATTGGTCTTATGGTTGCTGGAAAAAATAATAACTTTGTTGTGCCAAATGGTATTGAGTGTATTGATATTGAAACTTATGAAATGAAAAACAATAGTAGTAATGACACTACTATGGGTGTGACTAGTAGCACTGTGAATGGTGGTGAAATGGAGATGAGTGTGTTCCCTCAGGATAAAAAAAGCAACTATTTGCCAAATGAATATGAGGTCGATGACCTCCTTGGTGAATTTGTTGACTTTGAAGGACTGCATCAATTCTAAGTCAAAATCAATGTGGTATTATTCTTATTATCATGAAATTTTATGACATTATGTATCTAAGAACTTTTTACTTCTCTTGGACTTATTGTATGATATCAAGACTACTTATATTAAGCTTTCCTGTTTATTTTTTGTTTCGTACGCTTACTATTTTTTTTTTGGTGTAGAAAGAGGCAGCAATATGCATTGTTTATGGATTGGTTTGGGTGTTTCTAAAAGAATGGTATAGAATGCTGTAATCTTAGCAAAGCATTCCAAATTTGGTGGCGTAGATTGTTCCTCAAGGGTTCTGAAACTTTTGCTATTGAAGCTAGGTGATACACTCGATCATCTGTATTTTGTATTTGAGTGAGTTCTTTTGAATTTTAAAAATGTGGTGGTAATGTAGATTAACAACTTAAAATTTCTTAATAGTTATAAGTGTAATATTGGTTCATTTTTATTTTTATGTCCGCGTTTGTAAGTGTTCATGGCTTGTTGATATTCTAATATTGCCTTTCGGCCTGGTTTGTTAGGATTTTTTTTCTTCAGAAATAAGAATATACTTAAAATGATTGCCAGAAAATAAAACACTATATCATTGAGTTAATGACAATTTATCCCATGTGATATGCATAATGTTCAATTTATTCCGTTATGATTTGAAAAAGTGTACTTTACCTCCTATAATCTTCACACTACATCCTTGAAATTTTTTAACTTAAAAAAATTACGTGACAAAACTACCCCTCTTATATACTGAACTTTTACCCAGTCAATCTATAAATATGGCACTTTACCCATTTGTGTTATGATAAATGTGACTTTACCCCATGTATTATGAAGGGTAATTTTATCTTTTCACGCAATGCTTTTCAACTCCACTCTCAATTTCGGGCGAGTCTGTTACACTCTTCGTTGGAAAGAATTAAATTGCTCCTTCAAAATTTTCACATGAGATAAAGTGTTATTTTTCAAATTACAGAAAGATTAATTGAACATTGTACATTTCATAAGGAGGTAAATTAATATTAATACCTACATTATTAGATGATGTCAATTAGTGTTCACTCCCAATGAAAAATTTGTTTTTAAGTTCATTTTTCTTAATTTCCAATGCTATGAAGTATTTTCAGGACCAATCTCTGAACCAACTGGATTCCTATTCCAAGAAACTGAAAAATATTGTGGATCAGAAAATTGTAAACTGTAATAGTTCAACCGAAACCAATATGCCAAAATATTTTATTGGTTTTGTTCCAGGCTAGCCAGATACTGATGAATAATAAATATATTGAATAAATCGATTTATAGATAAGAAGATAATTATGTAATTAAATTGAAAGTTAGTATTAATATATTCATACACCATCACCAATAGTTATAATTAGTTACTACATCCCCACCAACTGGAACAAGAAAAGACTTTGTACTTAGGATTAGGAATTCGGACCATGGATTAAGTGAAATTGAAGGGTCAAAACCCAAATTAAGACTGAACGAAGGATTTTGATTGACATTTGAACTGAAGAAATCGCAAAACAAGGGTGAAAATACAAGATATTCTCTTATGTTATGCGAAACCTGCACGAAATTACCCTGTGAAATTTTTATTCCATAGAACCTCTATACTTTGAAAAATTCAGCATGAAAATTCGAAGATGTTCAAAATAGGTTGTTTTAGATTTACTTATTTCAAGAAACTAATTTTAAAATATCTTATGTTATTAGGGATTAAACCCTTGTAATCAAAGAAAAACTCTTTTCTTATGGATGAAGAGATACATTTCTTGTCTTCGTATACAAGAATAGTGGCTTATAAGAAAATAAAATAACTTGATTAATGGCTAATGAGATGGTAATTACTAACGGCTACTACTAATAAGGTAATAACAAGATTGACATATACATACAACTCTAATACACCCCCTCAAGATGGAGTGAAAATGTTCTCGAGACCCATCTTGAACGTGATAAAGGAGAAATAACTCTTTGGCAATGGTTTAGTGAATATATCCGTCACTTGATCCGGAGAATGTATAGGCATTAGACAATCTCCAACAAACCTCTTAAATTCAGGCCTCTTATCTTAAAATTTAAGGGGTGAACAATGTTATACATTCTCACTTTTTACTCTGCACTCCAACTGCTTGTTTATATTTTACGATTCTACTTTTAAACAATCACGTCACTCCACTCCACTCCACTCCAACTTTAACAAACTACTTTTACTTTAAAATTTTCACTTTGGACTCTCAAATATGAGAGTCCAGACTTATAAAATGTTCGTAGTCTTATTTTTTAAAGACTCCCTTGGAGTACATTTTTTGTTCAGTTCTTATAAATTTTCTTATTATTTGGGTTATAGAGACTCCCTTGGAGATGGTCTTAGACGCACAAATCCTTTTGAAATTTGGTCACGGATGAAGTGAAAATCGATTTCAATATGTTTAGTCCGCTTGCGGAAGTTGGGATTTGAAGCTATATGCAACGCAACTAAATTGTCACAAAATATTAGGGCAGATGTAGGAGGATTCACCATGAAGCAATTGTTGAAGTCACACTAGTTCACTTGCCAAGGAAGCAAGAGAATGATATTCAGCCTCCGCGGATGATCATGAAACAATCGACTGTCTCTTTGCTTTCCAGGAGATTAAGGAGTCTTCAAAGAACACACAACATCCGGAAGTTGATCTTCTTGTATCCAAACAAGCTCCCCAATCCGCATATGCAAAAACTTTCAAAAAAATTGATGAAGTAGCTGGATATAGAATCCCTTGGCCTGGATTGGATTTGAGGAACCTAGGAAGATGGTGGCAACCTATAAATATGGAGTCGTTGGCTTTGGAACATACCGACTCAACTTGTGTACTGCAAAACATATATCAGGACTTGTTATTGTAAGATATAACAGCTTTCCAATAAGCCCCCTATACATGGATAGGTCTTCTAGCAAGTCTCTAGTATAAGAGTCAAGTTTTGGCTTTGGATCCATACGTAGGTGAAATGGTTTTGAGTTTAGATAACCTGCATCTTCAAGCAATTGCAAAGTATATCTTCTTTGGGATATAACAATCCCTTTGTTGGAACGAGCAACCTCAATACCAAGGAAATACTTAAGACTTCGTAAATCCTTTAGTTTTAATTCAGAACTGAGTGATTGTTTTAGAATACTATTTGCATTTTTGTCTGGTCCAGTTATAACTATATCATATATATAAGCATGGCAATGAGTGAAATCCGCAACAAAGCCAACACCGGAACCCGTTGCTTTCGTGGGATCAACTTCTCATTTTCGATATAGAACTGGATAATCACAAACTTCCTTTGCCTCTATCCCTACTTCTGTAGGGGCTCGATCTCTAAATAGCTCTGCTATAGAGCTACTCTCGATATGCTTGGCTACACCATAGAGGGGTCGTGCATCGGAATTGACTGAGCCGACCCCTCTCGAATCTTTCTCTGGAGTGGGTAGCCTTTTTCTTTTTGTTTGAATCTTCATATAGAAAGCTGGCCTTCCTCATACTCCTCCCTTCATTCATTGAGTTGGAGGAATCCATAGGAGGCCCGCCCGTTAGAAAGAACCTTTCTTTGTATGACTTCTCTCTCAGGTCGAATGAATACGAAAGGGAACCTCCAGTAGAGACTGGTACGATTCAATTCAACATTTTCTTCGTTCGGGTTTGATTGTGTCGTAGCTCTAGAATTCGGATTTGGTTTATCGTTGGAGGAACTGCATTGCTGATATTGACCCCAAAAAAGAAAGGGTAGGTACAGCTAGTCCGTGAACAGCCAACCGTCGTACTGTTAAAATTGGATAATCCGTTAATTAAAGGAAGCCTAATCAAAGCAGGCAAAGAAGAAGATCTGACTGAGTTGATGATGGACCGGATCTCGAAAGGCGAGAGGCTTTCATAAAGATGTATTAGAAACGGAGGGTCGAGAGAGGCTTATTGCACGATCCACCCAAGACAATAAGCCGTACTTGTCTCAGCATTGTTGTGTTGGGTGAGATCCATCTGAGGCTAAACCCTGGCAACTAACCAGAGCAATTAAAGAAGGTAGTTTAGGGCTTGTTAGAAGAAGAAGAGAGTTTACTGGCTCGACTGAGAGAACTTGGTACTTTCACTAGAATCAATCTAAAGGATTAAGCGATCGCAGACTTCCTTTCATGGATTAGAATCAAAGCCCCGGTTCTATGCTTGTTTGCTAGATGCTAGAATGAGATAGTTTACTAGCTTGGCCAAAGGGAAAGGTTAAAGGTGATCTCCACCCCATTCAAAGAGCAACTTCTTTCCCGATCAGAGAATAGGTTGTTTAGTCGGAGAATACGCTGTTTGAGAATGAGTTGTGAAAGAATAAGCTGCACATGAAAGGGGCTCAGAATAGAGTGTTTGCAACAAGTAGTAAGTTTATAATTCCATTGGCGAGAGGCTTGGAGTTATGTGGCACCCCTTTTAGTTTATATCCCTGTGGTAATTTCATATATACCTATTCAAATAAGTCTCCAGAAAGAATGCATTATTAATCAAGTTGATAAATTTCCCAATTATTGCAAGATGCAAAAGCTAAGAGAACTCTCATTGTTACTAACTTAGCCACTGTGGAAAAAGTTTTAATGAAATCAACTCCTTCTAACTGATTGCGGGCGGTCCAGGGGGGACCACCACGGCTCCTCTCAGTCAGCCGCTTCCCCTGTAGTCGTCAGCTCGTTCTTGACAGATCCGATCGGGTGTTCATAATCTGGAGTAAAAGGATTCGAACCTTCACCTCATGGAATAGTTTTCTAGATAATGTCGTCCGAGAGCGCTTTCCACGAAAGTGACCCAGTGTACCAAGTTCTTGAAATTAGCCAGTCTTGGTAGGCCTATGCTAAGGCCCAAACGGCCAGCATAGAACTCAAACTAAAAAAAAGGCTCTCCTCCACCCCCGCCAGAATTTCCAGATTCCCCTCTAACTCCCCCCCAGGCGCAGCCGGTACCTCAACCGGTTGCGCCGGCACAATATCAGTAATCTCCTCTGAATCAGCAATGCTGTAATCTGCATCTCCCTTAGTCTTTTCACTTCCACCTAGGATAGTAAGAGGTTTAGGATCAAGCCCAACCGGTTCCTGGGCACTTTTCTCGTTGTCACACCATTTTCTTGTTTGGGTGGCAGCAGGTAACCTTTAGCTACTAACCCGGCTTTGTGCCTCTATTGTGTCATCAAAATTCAATTTTGTTTTAAAACCCCACTTACAACCTATAGCATGTTTGTGACGTGGTAAAGGGACTATAGAACGCGTATTATTGTTTTCCATGGCATTAAGTTCATCATCTATTGCTTGCTGCCATTCTTTATGTTTAATGGCTTGTTTATAAGTATGTGGCTCAGTAGTATTAGACACATTCACATTCAAAGAAAAATTTCGATATATATTGTTTTTGTTTATGACATTTAAAAATATTTGTTGATCACACAATAACAATATTTCACACATACAATAACTATAAATGATGAAAATTTTCAAAATTTATTTCATTCAGCAAGTGAGCACATACATACCTAATTCAATCTCCATTATATCTGGCTTTTCTATATGAAATTAAGCATGAAATTTCACAAGTGAATAGTAAGCGCAGTGTAACCAAAAAAAATTAAGTGTAGAAAACATAAAATAAACAGAAAAGCTTAATATAAGTAGTCTTGATATTACACAATAAGTCCAAGAGAAGTACAAAGTTCTTAAGTACATAATGTCACAAAAGTTTCTAGACTTACATAATAATAATAATATAATACCACATTGATTTTGACTTAGTTGAGGAGTTGATGCAATCCTTCAAAGTCAAAAAATTCATCAAGGAGGTCATCCACATCATATTCCTCTGGAAAATAGTTGCTTTTGTTATCCTGAGGGAACACACTCATCTCCATTTCACCACCATTCATAGTGCTACTAGTCATACCATTAGTAGTATCATTACTACTATTGCTTTTCATTTCACAAGTTTTAACATCAATATACTCAGTTCCATTTGGCACAACAAAGTTATTGTTATCCATAAGACCAACAACAACAGTAGTAGTAGTAGGACCAATAGTAGTTCCAATACTAGTACTAGTACATGTAGCAGCTTATTCATATTAAACAGTTGAGCTGCCATTACCTCTTGTATAATTCTATGTACAGTGTTAATGGATTCACTAGAATCAGTAGCCGAACTACACCATTGAAGTTTGAGGTTGCTGCAAGTCTACTACATTCACATCAACAACTGGTATACATCCCAATCTAAATGTTGTTTGAGTTCTTAAATCAATTGTAGGAGACAAGATGAGTTGTGAAGTTGTGAACCGGGAAAATGTACGCTTCTTTTTCAGTCCCCTAGAAGTTGAGGCATTGGCGTTAACATTTCCAAAAGCTAGAACATATGATGATGCAACTATACAAGGTGTTTGTTGACCCAAAGATGATACATTGCAACCAAAGTGCAAAAACTTGGCCATACTTTCTGAAAGATCATAAAAGAAGTCAGTTTTGTAAGTAAATCTTTCTTCTATCAAGATAGGGTATAATAAGGTAAAACATTCTACAAAACAAGACCATAAGCAATTATTTCCATAATAGTTAATGGCGCAAAGCGCAGCGACATGCAAAGGCTTCCAGGGGCTATAGCGCAAAGTGCATGCTTTTTGAAAATGAAGCATATAGAATATAGAGTGAGCTGGAGCGATCCATAAAACATATGAATCCATCATTTTACTCATGCTTAATTATATTGTTATTTATGTTGTCAAAAACAATGTTCCATCTTCTAAAATAAAATCTTCCCTTCGAAAAATACATTTTCATTAAGAGCATAACACTAATTTTCTACCATAACTTTTAAATGCAAAAAGATTTAAAAGTTACCTTTTTGAACACTTATTTAAAAGAGATAATTACACTCAACTTTTCCAAAGCTTCAATTGTAGTCTCAATATTTACAAAGACTTCCTCTACTTTAAATTTTATTTTACAGATACATTCCGTGTACATTAGTTTCTAAATAATAAAATGCTCATTATATCCTTGATGTACTTTAATCAAGTTTGACATTGCGTGTGACCAAAAATCCCAAAAGAAAAAGCACACATTATATGAAGCATGTGATGCATATGTGTATATATAATTAATATTAAAGCTTAAGATGTATAATTGTGTACTCAAATACATAAATATGTCTTTAATAATTACTTTTTTATTTAATAAATTATACTACACTAACATATACATCTGAGAATATTTTTACGACGGTATTTTTATTTAGCTTTGATATAGATGTTTAATTAATTATTTAACAAAATAATATCATATATAGTTTTAAGATTAAGTTATATTTTTTTATTATTGAACTACAAGAATCATACCTTTTATAATTTAGTTTTTAGTTAAAAGTATTTATTTTAAAAAAACATATATAAGTTGACTTATAGGATTTAGACCCAATATATTTTGGTTAACATTTTACATTTTCTTTACTTGTAATATTAGGGAAAGGAAAAGGATGTTACATAAATAACTAAAAATAAATTTACGACGTTATATTTATTTAATTTTGATGAAGATATTTAATTAATTATTCAACAAAATTAATATAATATATAGTTTTAAGATTATATTATATTTGGATTATTGAACTCCAAAGAATCACACATTATAACATTTCACTTTTTAGTTAAAAAAATATATTTTATAAACATAAATGAGTTGACTTATAGGACTTCAACATATTAACCCAATAGATTTTAATTAATATTTAATATTTTTACTTTTAATAGAGATAAAGGACAAGGATATAACATCCTTTGAGTAATGAGAGATAAATATTGTTAAATAATCCAAACATCAAGGGAGGTAAATGTAATTACCACTTCAGAAGATCTAATTATAAAAATAGAGGTAAGGTTTTTCTAATTATTGAAAATGATAGGGAAAATTTGAAATTTTACCAAACATCAAGGGAGGTAAATGTAATAATCACTTCTTAAAACTACGTGCCACAATTAAAAAAGGTAAAACGAAAAAAAAAAGGAGAGAGTAATTTTACGCAAAATAGTCTTTATTTTTTAGTAAAGCCTAAAATCTTTATTCGGTCCATAAGAGTGCAACTGCCTTCAGTTTCTCTCTCTCTCTCTCTCTCTCTCTCTCTCTCTATATATATATATATATATATATATATACATATATATATATATATATATATATATATATATATATATATATATATATATATATATATATATATATTATACGAGGGAAAAATACTTTTGATACCAAACTTTCGTTCAAAAAACATATTTTATACCAACCTCTCGAAGAACCACATTTCATACCATGATTCACACCCTCTTAACACATTTAGTTTTGTCGTCAATTTTCGGCCGAAATTCAATACGTGTCGCTCACGTCCCCGTTAAGTTAACAATGGTTGGTCTTTAAAACCCGTGCATATTTTATGACAACTTAACGGGCACGTGAGCGGTACGTGTTGAATTCCGTCCGAAAATTAACGGCAAAATTAAATGTGTCGAGAGGGTGTGGATCATGGTATGAAATGTATTTTTTCAAAATATTTGGTACCAAATGTGTTTTCTGGACTAAAGTTTGATAACAAAAGATTTTTTTCCTCTATTCTATAAATATATATATATATATTTTTCGGTTTTTCGATGTTTTAATAACTTTCGAGGCGCGTCGGACACATTAAATGGGAACCGCTCTCAACAGGACCTCTATTCTCTGTATATATATATATATATGTATATATGCACAAAAATATATTACGATATTCTATCAGAATATATACATATACAGTATACACATATACATATTGGTGAACATATATATACCTAAATATATACACACATGGTTATATATATTAATTGTATTCATGTATGTATATTTTCTGATATCAATTTTTTCTCCTCCTCTCCATACTACTAATGAGACTGCATTCTACCAAGATTCAAGATGATGGCCAAATCACAACCAAAATATGGCTAGTTAAAAATAGAGCAAATTAAACAAACCTGATATGAAAATCCAATCAATTAAACCCGTTTAATTAACTTCGATGAATATATCAAAAATAAACTACTAATTATTAAGAAGAATGGCAGCCAAAGCGTGAAGACATGAATGATATGTAAAATGAAACATCAATTTTTATTTCATTAAATGATTGAATTTTCATTTATTATATTTTGAAACAATAAGACATGAGACCTCAAATAAGAACAACTAGGGTTAATTTGGAAGTAGTTTGACTGATTTTGGTTTCAGTTTGGTCTCTATAAGTGGTTTCAGAGGTTTTGATGAAACTTTTGAAATTCGATTTGGATAATGATTTCAAGGAAATATTGAAATTGTAAAAAATTATTAAATAATTTTTATTGGGTTTTGAAAATTTGAGATTTGATTTGAATTGATGTTTGGTTTTTGGGATTTGGGGGAGAAAAGTGAATGATATGTGTCAAATCAATAACTTTATAGAATGTATATTTCATTAGATAATTAATATTTTTTGTGATTATTGAGAAGTGGTTGTAATTATTTTTATTGTGATTGTAATAATGATTAATGTTATTATAAATAGAATGTATATCTAATGAGATAACTAATAAAAATAATTATGTTGGAATATATACAATATTAAAATAAACTTAATTTTCGTCAAGTAATATAATCGAATATAACATCTAAAATTGTATTTAGATATTTTCATAACAATTGATAAATACAAAAATTGATAATGCAAAAATAAAATAATATGATAAAAATTGATAATGTAATTGATGCTATTGAAATATAAATTATATAAAGGTGACATATATAGGGAGAAAATAAATTATAGAAAGCATACGGAAAAATAAAATAAAAACGGAAAAATAAAAAAAAAAGTTAAAAAAAATATAAACACTTTCAATTTGTCAACGCCTATCCACCTACTTCTCATGTCAGTGATCTGGGGTCGAAACCCGTCCGACCCATTTCCAAATAAGATTTGACTCAGTATGGCTGAGACCAAATTGTGTCAAACTAGATCCATATAGACCCGTAGTGGCTAAATGCCCTTAGAACATTACAAATATATGTATATGATTCTAGAATTTATAGACGATAGTAAATATACTCATAGCAAATGAAAAAACATCAATTTAAAACTACTAATTATTAACAACTAGAATAGCGGCCAAAGCGTGAACAAATTAACTAATCATTTATATGTAAGGAAAGAAACATCAATTTATATATATCAAAACAATTTTTAAACACAGGAAACTTAAACACCAAAACGTAACTCAAAAAATCAAGTAACATAACATGATGAAAAAGATCAAGTTACCTGCAGAAGAAACTTTGCATACAAATAAATTGAAATTATAACTGAAACAAGAATGTAGTAGAAATAATTTTGGTAGTGTTGAGGTTTGATTTAGATGAATTCAAGGCACAATAAAAATGACAGACTAACAATGAGAGAGGTAGGTGGTTGAGATGAGGTTATGGCTTTGCTATAAAAATTGTTTTCTTGTGTGTTGGATGAAGATGAAGATAAAGACTTAAAAGTGAAGGGAGGTTTTGATGATTTCCAAAACATCATCATCAGCTAAGTAATGGAAGCTTAGTCAATCCCTTAGAAGATTTTTGACCAAGGAAGAAGCTAAAACAGAAGGGTCAAATCTTATGGTCCAGAAGACTACTGATCTGTTGCTGAAGAATGAAATCAGACTGGTGAAATTTCAGCAGACTCAAATCAGATGAGTTCGGTTTGGGATCAGCCAAGTGTTCATCAGACAAGGAGATTTCGATCAGGAGAGTGAAAGTGATCAGGAAGTCATCCTAACGGTAATAAATGTGCTCTGGAATTAAATGCTGAAGAGGAAGGGTATTTATGGCAAATGATTGAAGAAAACCTCGTATCAGCTTGGTGCATTAAATGCGAACTGACAGACAGTACAGCAGAGTGTACAGTGCTCAGTCGCAAGTAGCCGTTTCTGAAAACAGGACCAGTACTCGAGGATTTTGAACACCTGTCGATCTCTCAACGGGCAGATTTTCAAACCTCAAGTATAAATAGTTCAAGTTCAAGAGTTAGAGAAGAATCTGAAGAAGCAACACAACTGAGAGCAAATTTCGAAGCAGAATTCTTCTAAGTCTCAGAACTCAAGAACAGAACACTCATCAGCTTAGTCATCTGTTGACGAAAGCAGAAGCGAGAGATAAAATAAATACACATAAATCTGAGTGATTTTGTAAGAGGAGTGTTGTGAGAAGTAGATATCCATCTTAGTGAGTGATATTACTTCAGAGGATAGGTTTTCTTTGTGATTTCCTATTGCGCACTTGTGGCCATTTCATTTGTTGTTTGGCGCAAGCATTGTATATTGTAATCTGTGTGATTATAGTATAACCCAAGATCTTAGTAACTTGGAAGAGTGGACTAAATGATTTTTATCCATATAACCACTATAAAAATTCTGGTGTTTACACTTGCATTATTTTCTTGCATATTTTCAAAAAGCATACTAAACACTTAAGTTAACTGTTGAAAAGATTTTAAAAGTAGTTTGCACAAACTGGGGATAAAACCTTTTCTAAGTTAAGAAAATTTACTTGTGAAAAACACTTATAAAATCCGCTGCAAGTAATCTGCTTAAAACTCTGATTTTATCAAAATCAGCTAAGTCATATCAGAAGAGTGGTCTACTCTGTTGTTCAAAGATTTGTGCGCGATCAGCTTAGCCTATTTACTAATCTTGATCAGCTTAGTCTGCTCATAGAAAAAGTTGGAGAAATTTTAAGTTAAAATTTTCAGAGGTCTATTCACCACCCCCCCTCCCCCCCTCTAGACCTCATCTGACCACTTGTGACCAACAAGTGGTATCAAAGCAGGTGGTTCATTTGAATCATTTGCCTGATCAACGAGCTTGATCCTAGTGTGTTTTCAAAGGTTTGAAAAAGTTTTCAAAAGAGCATATTTTGAAAAATAAAACTTTTTGAAAATGGATTGTATCAGCCATGTTCCCCACATTGGCGGTATGAGTTTTGAGGACTGAAAGATCTGCATGGAAATCTTCCTTGCTGCTTATAAAGATAATATGTACACGTGCATAACTAAAGGTCCTTTCAAAATCACCAAGACCATCAAAGTAGATGATGTAGAAACAGTGGTGAATAAAGAGCTTGATGAGATGACAGCTGAGGAAGTCAAGTTGTTCAATCTTGATAAAGTTGGCCGTTTCATCATGACCAGAGCCCAGTCGACCGTAGACATTAGATCTGTGGGTCGGAGCCTGTGGTTTATAGACATTAAGTCTCTGCCAAACCGAGCCTCTCCGCTGCGCGTTTGACCCTCCATAATCACCTGGTTTTGGAATAGGAGCCCTGTCGGGTTTCTTTCCGAGCTGGGGCCTCGAATTTTGAGCAGTTTTTAGCTTGTTCATCTCCTCTTGAATCATGTACTTCTCAGCTATCTCCATGATCCGCTCGAAGGATTTTGGTTGTTTTCGACATAAAGCGTTCCCAAACTGATTATTTCGAGTTAATTCAAACATGAGTGATGACAAAAATTCGATTTGAGGGGTATCGACTTTCAGAAGCTCGATACTAAATCTAACTAACCATTGCCTCAGGGTCTCTCCTTCCAGCTTCTTTACCGTTTCAAGGTAATTCACCGGTAACTTTTGTTTTCTCTGACTTGCAAACTGATGTTTCAATTTGTCACATAACTCGTCGAAAGAGAAAATAGAGTTCGGTGGTAATTTTCCGAACTAATCCAAGGCAATTCTTTCAAAAGTTGTAACCATTATCTTGCAACAGAAATCCTCCGAATGCCCATACAAATTTAACACATTTATGAAACTATTAATGTGCTCGCCAGGGTCGGTGGTCCCATTGTATGTGGGCAACCTTGTTGGTACAGTGTCAGTATTTTGATTCTCTCTGATTTCTTGGCAAAAAGGCGAACATCGCATGATGTTGGTACTTAATTCTTTGTCTCGAGCACTTTCGTGAATAACAGCCCCTTTCTCTTTTGCTTCGGTACGTCGGGCCCTCGTATCTGTAGGTCGGGTTTCCTTTATCAATATTTCCTTGTTCAACTCCTTAGCAACTCTCCTCTGTACCATTTTCTCCAAATTCGCTTCGGTCAATTTACGATTAACCGACCTCTTAACTTTATCAACAGCTTCGGGCTGACTTTCTCCGACTTCAGAATCTTCCAGATCACAAATATTCCTTGATGGCTGCCCTGAACGGATAATAGTTTTCGTTCGAGCAGCTTTGGGAGGATTAACTGGTGGACCACCTACCGTAGATCGACGGATACTCCTTTCCCTCTGTAGGTTTGAAACGAGAGCTTGATGTCCTGAACGAGCCGCGGGTTGGTCAACCGGAGGCTGTTGGCCGGGTAATGATTCTCGATCTTCTCTCTCAGTATTCAAAAACTCCCTACACATAGTGCCAATAATAGATCGTAAATCAGCCACTGTCATTTGGATAGGTAAATCATTAGGCTGGTTAGGCGGTGGAACTTCCGACTGATGAGCCGCTCGGGATCGATCACTTGGCTCATTGTTAACAGAGCGTTGTGCTCCTACAGCATGAGAAAGCTCGCCACGATTGTACGTGTATCTCCTAGTAGTAGACATTTTTCGATCTAATACTCAAACAGGCACCACGGTGGGTGCCAATTGATTATGCAGTTTTTAGTAGGGGAACAAGTATGGAAATAAGCTAATGCATGCACGATTGTAAGTTCGGGAATATAAGGACGTATATTAATATTCCGATCTGATTACAAGTTACAAAGGTATATTTGAGCATTACTGAATGCCGTACAATTAGGTAATAAGTACAATAAGCGAGCTAGTCTAAGTCCCGAGGGATTCCGAGCTGAATGTCCGAGTAGGGTGCACCTAGGAATGCGTGTCTGATGTCATAAATGCGCTTGGTATATATAGGAACAGTGGTGTGCTAGGTAGACCCTCCGCATGAGAACACGTCTCGGCCCATAGGCCAGGCCCATGGGTCGGTCCAACAGTGAACCCGAAGAGAAGAGTCAGATCGGATATTGGGACATGCGCTGTCGAACAGTCTTGATCGGAATTTGTGTCATGCAGGTCGGAAAATACTCCTTCTTGCTCGGAATCTGTCTGATCTCGAGCAGGGGTATTTCCTAGAATAGAGCACGCGAAATATCCCTCATCAAAATCCTTTGTTGTAATAGGGTGAGACTCCGAAATTCTCCATTGAATAATAAAGATATCTACTTTGCTCTCCATTAATCTAATTGTCTATTTTAACTGTTTCGTACTATTCCTTATCTTGCATCATCCTAAGTACTTTAACCAAGCCCTAATATTGCTGTTTATTTGATTATCTTATTGATATTACCACACACGCGAAATTCGGTAAAATCAGTTGGCGCCCACCGTGGGGCTGCTGATTATTGCTCGAACGAAATATGGTCAATCCAAGGAAAAGTACGCGTAACACCAAAAAAAATACAGTTTCTCAGGCTCCACCTACGGCAGACAAGTTGAATGAGAATTCTCGAAGAAACGGTGCAATAATCAGCAGCCCCCGGCTGGGCTGCAGGAATCCAATCGGATCGAAACTCGTATTACGGGGAACGCGGCAGATAGGCAAAACACTCAAGGACAAAAAAATCCTAATCAAGCTATGCCATCAAACTCACATGCTCGATCAATTCCCCCTCCCTTCTCGGCCGATCAAGAAAAGTTGAGACAAATCGCTCAACTTATGAGTGCTTTATGCGCTCAAATTTTGCAAGGGCCGACCCAAGAAGCTGTAGAACCAAGGGCAACTGTAGTACCACCTCCCAGAAGGCCAGATGCCAATAGAAGGCCTCGAGGGGAAGTGGATCGAGTTTTTGATCAAGCTGAGAGCCCAGAGGTTGATCAACGATCTCAAGTTTCTTCGCCGCTCAACAATAGAAGATCGGCTAACAATAACATCCGAGCCGGTCAAAGGGTTAATCAGGCAAGAGCTGATGCTCGTCCTGAACTGCCTCGATCTAAAGAACAAACCATTATACCGATTGACGATGATTTAGTACCTCCTGTTCGTGACCAGCGTCCTACAACACGATTTTCTGAGAGAGAATTGAAAAGATGGTGGAGGAACGAGTGGAGTAGAGGCTGTTAACGGCGAGATAGACCTTGCCCCGCTCGAGAGAAGTTCAAGATAGTATTGCCGCCTGCTCTCCCTTCTGTGTGGAGATCAAGGAAGCGCAGGACTCAGGCCAACTACCTGGTCGGCTCCCCGATATGATGGCACAGGTGATCCAAGTGATTATATATTCAGCTTTACAAATATAATGAGTTTGTACGCATACTCAGCCGATTACACGGCGAAATTGATGGTCACGACGTTCGAGGGTTTGGCTTTCGATTGGTTCGGAAAACAACCTCTGAACTCGATATTCAACTTCAGGGAACTATGTAATAAACTAGAGCAACAATTTGCGAGCCAAAAAAGACAAAAACTCCTAATGAGTTATTTAGGGACAATTCCCCAACAGGATGGGGAATCTTTGAGAAGCTGGCTGGCGAGGTTCAACGTCGAGTTATTAAAGATCGATTCTCCAATTATAGACTACATAATATCGATCTTGTTTGACCTTACTAAAGACAGGCAATTCGGTAATGCTCTAAGTCGGAAGCAACCACGGACCTTTGCAGAAATCATAACGTTAGCCTCCAAATATATGACCCAAGAGGAGATGAACTCGTTTAAGGATAAAAACAAGGCCAAGGCTTCTACCTCGGGATTAAATAAATCGGATAAGTCTCCGATCCCGAGAATATCTGACTATGATCGATCCTTTAGAAAAGGTAATATATTTCAAATACTGGAGTACGGGGGAACAACTCTGACAAAAGATCTAATGTCTACGTCAGACCGCGTTCTCCTGATCGGAATATCAGAGATCGAATTGAGTACCTGGAGTACACGAAGTTGAATGCTCCCAGGGAAGATATATTGGTCATACTCGAGAGGAAAGAGGATTACACAAGCCAAACTGGTGCCAAAAATTATAACATGTATTGTAGATATCATCGAGCTCACGGTCATCGGATCGAAGATTGTCATCACCTGAAACAAGAGATAGAAAGACTGATACAGGAGGGAAAATTAGGTGAGTTTGAGGAAAAAATGGATCGAATAAGACAAAGGACACGTAGTCCGAGAAGGAGAAATGAACGTAGAAGCCCCTCAGGACGATCCCCAATTAATAACCCGCCTGGTCGAGGGGACACTGACAATGATCACGTAAATGGAACAATACATGTGATCTCTGGAGGTCCAGCAGGAGGAGATAGTCGCAACGCAAGGCGAAAAACCGTTCCATCAATAGGAAAGGGAGTAACGGCTCCTAGGGAAGTATGGGCCCTCGAAAACAAAACCTCTGACAAGCAAATAATTAGTTTTGATGAGAGCGAAGTTCCGAGAAATTTGAACTGGGACGTCAATGAGGACAACCCCGACTTCCCTATGGTGGTCTCTCTTAAGATAGCTAGCTTCAATGTAAAGAGAATATTGATTGATAATGGTAGCTCGGCCAATATAATAGCCATGAAAGCGTTGAATCAAATGAACTTGGGAAGTTAACTCTCCAGAAGGTGTCCACCCCTCTTATCGGGTTTGGAGGGTCAGAGATCGTGCCCGCAGGGACAATTAATCTAAATGTCAAGCTCGGGAAGAAGCCTCAGCGAATCGTGAAAATGATAAAGTTCCTAGTAGTGGGGGCCCCATTCGCCTGTAATGCCATTTTAGGTCGACCGACGCTCAACTTATTTCGAGCCGTCGTATCAACCTACAATCAGAAAGATTGTAATTACTTCTACGAGCTACAGCTACGATTACGCTTGAGAAGTGAGGGAGTACTGATGAGGGCTATTTTACACATAAGCCTGGATCGGACTCTTCGAGCTTGTCCAGGTCAATCCGATCCGCTCAACAAGTCAAAACTCCTCGGAAGGTCAAAGATCGATCCGACCTGCAAATTCGTATTTTATCGACATGTTGAAAGTATCCGAATATCTTTTGGCCCATGCGAGTTTCTGAGTCATCTTAGGATACTACTAGGGTTAGGATTGTGGTTATTATATATAGCAGATCATTTGTTGTAATAGGGGGAGACTCCGAAATTCTCCATTGAATAATAAAGATATCTACTTTGCTCTCCATTAATCTAATTGTCTATTTTAACTGTTTCGTACTATTCCTTATCTTGCATCATCCTGAGTAAACCAAGCCCTAATATTGTTGTTTATTTGATTATCTTATTGATATTACCACACACGCGAAATTCGGTAAAATCACTCACTTCTCGAGCGTAATCGTAGTTGTAGCTCGTAGAAGTAATATTTAATTTTATTTAAGCTTTTTTGCCATATGTTGTAGTGTAATACAAGAAAAAGAAAGAGCAATAATTTTGAGGGGTACGTGTCAACCTTGATTATTGTCGTGGATTGGATTCTCCGAGTGAATGACATATGCTTTGCAAAGAGCATCATCTTCAGTTTGTGACCAAACTTTCTTTGGAGCCATGGATAACAAGTGATAATTTAGAAAAGAAGAGATTTGTAAAATTGAAATTCCAAGTAGAGAAGTGCAGAAACAATAGAAGAGATTGAGAGAGGTGTGGATTAAGAAGTGATCACACCGTAGCTTTAAATAGGAACGAAGGGGTACATGTCAAACTCCTATTGGTACATGGGGTTTCAGCCGAAGATAATGTTATACAGTGACTCTTTTGCCAGCATGCAACTAACAAGACTCTTTTACTCTGCATTATTATTCATTATTATGCATTATTAGTCGTCATTATTCATTACTATGCATAGGTTGGAAAGTTTTGCCGACATAGAATTATTATTGTTTATGCATAATCTGCTCGGCAAATTTGAATTAATGCAGTGATGTGACAATACATTTCAGCAGAATATAATGTTATTCACGACACATAAGCGTAATCTTGACGTGGCTGGATGAGGGGTACATGTCAAATTCCTATTGATACCCATGATTTCAGCCGAAGATAAGATATCTCAGCATGTTTTCTTATTTAAAGGACTCAATCACTCCAAACATTTCATCACATTCCTTTCATCATCATTCTCACCAACAAAATATTGTTTCATAAAATGAGTTCACCCTTTGGTGATTTTGGTTCGAGTTCCTATTATCAATATTATCAAGAGCTTCAAGAACAAGAAGATGTTGTTGAACAAGAACTTTTAAACCAAATTGAGAGAGGTGAGCAATTCATTAATGAAAATGTGCTTGACTTTGTACAGGAAGAGCATGTACACGGTGGCTCTGTTCCTGGGCGAATGTATAAACCTAGGGACTGACAAGCGAAATATCTTATCCTCATGCAAGATTACTTTGTCGAGAGGCCGATTTATACGGATGAAGACTTCCGACGTCGGTTCCGAATGAAGCGTCCCCTATTCTACCTTTTGCTTGCGGATTGCGAGCGATAAAATTCATATTTTCGAAAGAAAATTGATAATAGCGGATGGGAAGGGTTTGAACACATCATCAAGGTTTCGTGTGCTATACTTATGTTGGCTTATGCAAGCTCGGCTAACTCGATGGATGATAATTTCGGTATCGGCGAGTTGAACCTAACCGAGACTATGCGCCAGTTTTGCAAAGCGTTTTGCGGGTACACAAAAAGGTGTACCTTCGTGAACCGAATGATGAGGATCTTGAGAGGCTTCTTAAGAAGGCAGAACGACATGGGTTTCTCAGAATGATCGGATCATTAGATTGCATGCATTGGACGTGGAAAAATTGTCCAACAGCATGGCACAGAAGCTTTTTTCGGTAGAACGCGGAAACCCACGATCGTTCTAGAAGTTGTGGCATCATACGACACTTGGATATGGCACGCCTTCTTTGACGTACCCGGTGCCCAAAATGATATCACCTTCCTTGGCCGTCCGTTCTTGTTCGACAACCTTACTCCATGAACTGCCCCAAAAGTTTATTATAAGGTGAATGGTAGGGATCACTACATGATGTACTATCTCGCCGATGGGATATATTCAAAATGGGGGACGTTAATCCAAGTTATTAGGCAACGGTGGGGAACAAAGAGGCTTTGTTCTCTAAGTTGCAAGAATCATACTGCAAGGATATTGAACATGTCTTTGGAATTCTTCAAAGTCGTTTTTCCATTGTAAAGCAGTCGGGAGGGGGATGGGATCCAGAGGACCTACGTAACATTATGTTGACTTGTATCATACTTCACAATATGATTGTGGTTGACGAAATAATACAATGATTCCGACTCGGATTATGAAGACACGAACATAACCACATCTCGTATGGCCCGTGCTAAGTTTTATCCGGGACCTGCTAGATATTACCAATCAAGAACCAATGTCCCTTAATGAGTATATGATGCGTTGTCACAAAATATGATCATCAGAAGTCAATCAGCAACTTCAAAAAGACTTAGTCGACCATGTGTGGGCCTTTCATCACAGTCGTAATTAAATTCCCGAATTTTTTTTAGTATGTAATTGTTTTTATTTATATGTTTTTAAATTGTATGTATATCAATATTTTTAAATTTAATGCAAGAATCGTATTTATACGTTTTGTCTAAACTACCCATGTTTATACTACAATGTTGCTTAATTAAATTAAGTAAGAAAAATCAAATTTTAAATATCTATACGTTTTTACTGAATATTTTAAAATTCTAAATTGAAACTAATAATGTTACATTTTTAATTTAAAACATAATGTTATTAAATCTTAAATTATTTTTAGTATGTAACTATTTTTATTTATAAGTTTTTAAATTGTACGTGTATCAATATTTTTAAATTTAATAAAAAAAAAATCGTATTTAAAGATAATGTCTAAATCGTACATTTAAGATTATAAAATTTAAACTACACATGTTTATACTAGAATGTTGTTAAATTAAATTTAAATAAGAAAAATCAAAATTTTAGTTAAATCTTACATAAAAATTATAAATGTAAATGTCTATTTTTAGTTAAATATTTTTTTTATTAAAAAGTGTTTTTTGTTATTTAAATAATTAATTAATTAAAAAACTAAAAAAAAAAAATTAAAAATGGAGTAAGTGGCGCCATTAGAGCGTCCAGCTACCCCCACGGAGTGCATCCTACTTCCCCTTCGTTTGGAGGGGGGCCCACAAACATTTCCTTTAGAGCATTTCGATGTGCTCTATATTTTTGCTTGTTGGATAGCAAACCTTTTTTGCTTGTTGGATAGCAAACCTTTGAATTATACTTGGGGAGTGTTAATAATTGCTTATTGAAAGTGTTTTTCAACTTTTTGTTTTACTCAAAAAGCGGTTTTCATAAATTTGCAAAACTACCAACATATGATTGGTTTAGTGAAAATGATTAGTCACTATAAAGTAGCGAACTTAAGTTCGAATTCATGTTGTGAGAGATTCCCACTTAATGTGTCTGACGCTCCTCAATTGAAATTAAACCCTTGGAAAACCAAAAAAAAATTTGCAAAACTTGTTTTTTAAGGTGTTTACAAATGTGTGCTTATGTTGTTATTTTTCAACTAAAAAACATGTAAGGACATGTTTTTTAGTTTGGTGGCCATTTTGTAATATTTTAGAAGCAGTTTGTGACATTTTATTTACACATTTATCCTCATTAATTAATTTTATTTCTAGCAATACCATTAATAGTTTGCATCCTCCATCACATAATATTTTATTTATTATTACTCTGTTATATGCTTGAATTAACTTAGATTCCAATTTTTTTTATTCTACCTCAATTTTACAACTTCTCCAAACAAGGTGCTCTAACCTTTTTTAATTAAAAAATGTCCCTACAAAATTGTCTGAGGTTTTTCGGAACCATTAATTTTAAATTACTTCCTTTTAAAATATATTGTTAAACATTGCATTTAAACACAAAAATCAATGCATTATGAATGATTAATTCAAATATTATCTGATAAACGTAAAATTATTATGATTTGTTACCATCTTAACATAGCTACACACAATAACATTATATGTGCCATATAGTTGTCTTGTTCATTATGCATTTTTGTGAAGTATAATTTATTTTACACAACTAATTCTTAACAACTATTTATTAGTGCAATGTCTAACTGTCCCAAACAAAAGAAAATTATATATCACAAATTGTGGCTAAAAGGGTCCATTATTTGTTCATTCCCATTTATTGGTTTTCTCATTTCAGAAAAAAAAATAAAAGTGATAAATTCACATGGAGCAAGAAATTCCAGCATAAACTAAACTTCTAAAATTGTTTCCAGATGGAGTAAAACATAAAATGAAGTAGAATTGCTATTTGAACATGAAGAGAGATATGGACAAGTATGTCATTAAATATAGTTATTATTATTAGAAGCACAAACTGATTGTTTGGACTCATAAAGTCGCTTTTTTTACTTATTTGCATACACCCATTGCGTTTAAATAAAAATACTTTTTTATAATTCTACTTTAAGCAACTGCTTTTAATTTTTCAAAAGTATTTGCAAATATTACTAAATGTAAAAGTGTAAAATTTCCAAACTACCCACATAACACATAACTTAACACGATAAAGTCATAATCTCATTACAATCACAAGGGAGTTTTAAAACTGTTTAAGAAAAGAGTAGATGTGTTCATTGATCTCATCTGGCCTTTCTTGATTGATAAAGTGAGCACCACCTTCTATTACAATGACTTCCTTTAACAAAGGCACAAATTTCTTCAAACCACCTTTGTGTATATACTCCTTGGTCCTTGGTATATGATAAACTAGGTCTAATTCTCCCACAATAAACTTTGTTGGCACTTTTACTCGCGCCCCGGACCATGGCGCATTCAGTTCCCAATTCCTGATATTTTCAGTAGCAATGGCACAAGGAATTCGAAAATTATAAATTCCAATTTATGTCAAGAATGATGTATCACACATATTAATGCTTATTAACTAATGCAACTTTACAAAAACTTGTGAAATAAAACCACGTTTACACTCTTAAATAGAAAACAAATCGAATTATTCAAAAAATACATAATTCAAGTTTGGGATGATCTACTTATCAAGTTTGGCGCTACTTTTGAGATTGGTTTCCTTTTCAAACAAACTGAGCCCAACAAGATCTCATCGAGCCAAACACATGATTGATGAGAGTGTTGGCGTGATAGGTGCATCTCTTGTCCAGTGGGAAGTCATGAGACTAGTCTTTGCACGGGATTTATGGCCCATGCAAATTTTGCTGCCTCAAATGGGTTCTGGATGCTACCCTTAAAGGGTATTTTCGAATTCTCCTTTTTGTACGCCTAACATAAAGGTATTTGGGCCCCACTCTTTTATGACTGGAAAAACCCCAACTTAACTAAACAGGATCTTCACAATCACCTTCTAGCGAGCTAATGTCAATTTACCCCCCCCCCCCCCATACTATTCATAATGTTTGATTTACCCCATTGTGATTTGAAACAGAGCAGATTACCCTCTGTGAAAAATTTAAAAGAGCAATTTACCTCTTTCAACCGGGGAGTGTAACTCACTTGCAGAAATTGAAAGTGGGCATGAAAAGTGTTTGTTAACATAGGGGGATAAACCGCCACATTTATCATAACACGGGGGGGCGGGGAGTGCCACATTTATCATAACACAGGGGGGTGAAGTGCCACATATAAGAGGAATAGTTTTGTCAATTCGTATCTTTTTTAAGTTTAAAAAATCAGGGAGGCATTGTGAAACTTTTATAAGATCATAGGGGGGTAAAACGCTCTTTTACAAATCACAGGGGGTAAATTGAACATTATGCATATCATGGGGGGTTAACTGCCATTAACTCCCTTCTAGTTTATGTTAGAAAGACTGTTGCATTAGTTAAAACAAGCTTTTATCGACCGTTTCAACTTTGATTTTCAGCCCATATTTGAATTTACGGAAATATACTGGAGTTTGTATGATACGGAGCACACACTTACAAATCCAAAGCGCGGTAGTAATTCACTCCTCCAGTGAAACCACTTTGCTCGAATTTGGTGGTGTAATAGTTGAGGTCCTCTTCTTTTAACCAATCTGGCCTATCTGATGAATATCCAAATCCTTTACCTTTAGGAAAGTAAAATGGCGCTGGATTTCGAAATGCAAGAAAATTCTTGACAACTTCCTTAACACCAATATGTGCAAACTCGGCTTCTATGTCACCATGTTCCTGCAACATTTTTTTAATTTAACTAGTTAGATTATCAAGAAAGATGAAAATTCTAAAGATTAAGACAAACTCAAATCTTGTCAAGAAAAGATTTACAAATCCATGGCTAAATGCTAGTAAAACCACTTAATTCAAGAAGATACCAATTTTGTTGGCTCTTAGATTTCAGTAAATATCATGACAAGGATAATGAAAACGAAAAATAAATGAATCTCAATGATAACTCATTTTGCAAGAAAAACAATTTCCTTATTGTTTTACTCAATAAACTCCAAGAATCAAACATAAGCAACTCATTACAGTCCAAGAATCAAACATATCCCAATTGTTTGGACAGAAAAATTATTTAGCTGAGAATTTGAAATGCATGTTTGAAACTAGTAAACCGGGATAATGAGAGAAACTCCTCCATGTTGTGCAAAACTTGCACGAAACTACGTACCCAATGAAATGTTTATTGCATAGAATCCCAGTACTTTCAAATATTCGGCACGACACTCCCTA
>JAYDYQ010001984.1:0-24730 GCA_034814905.1 Penstemon davidsonii
AAGTACAAATCCGAAACTTTTGAAAAGTTCAAGGAGTTTCGAATGGAAGTAGAGAACCAACTTGGACATAGTATTAAAGCGCTTCGATCTGACCAAGGTGGCGAATACTTAAGCCAAGAATTCCTCGATTATCTAAAAGAGATTGGAATTCTCGCTCAGCGAACTCCCCCTAGGATGCCCCAACTTAATAGATTGTCTGAAAGGAGGAATCGAACTCTGTTGGACATGGTTCGTTCCATGATGAGCTTCGCTGAACTTCCCTTTTCGTTTTGGGGTTTGGCCCTATTACCTGCTTCGAAGATACTAAACATAGTACCTTCAAAGTCAGTGCCAACAACACCACACCAAGAATGGTATGGTAAAGCACCCGTATATTCGTATCTACGAGTATGGGGATCTCCCGCCTATGTTAAGAACAAGAAAGGAGATAAGCTGGATAGTAGATCTAGTTTGTGCAAATTTGTGGGGTATCCAAAGGAATCCATTGGAAACTTGTTCTACGATCCTAAAGAACGTAATACGTTCGTGTCTAGGAATGCCCACTTCTTAGAGGATGATTTCCTCACCAACAGAAATGGGACAATTGTAGAACTCGATGAAGTCCAAGAATCGGTCCCATCCTCACAAATAGTGGGAGCTGATCCTGAATTTACTGAACCTACTAGTACACCTATACTTCCAAGGTCCGATGGAATTCGTAAGGAACCAGAGAGATTTGGTTTCATTCACGAAAACAATAAGTTGGATAGTGATCCAAATACTTATGAAGAAGCTGTGTCTGACATAGATTCGGGTGCGTGGCTCGAAGCCATGCAATCCGAAATGGATTCCATGCATTACCACAAGGTTTAGACCTTGGTCGATCCACCTGAGGGAACTTTCCCTGTAGGATGCAAATGGATCTTCAAGCGTAAGCTTGGAATGAATGGAGAGGTTATAACCCATAAGGCTCGCCTAGTGGCGAAAGGTTATTCTCAGAGGCCTGGAATAGACTATGAGGAAACCTTCTCTGCAGTAGCGATGTCGAAATCCATCCTGATACTTTTAGCCATAGCCGCATGGTACGACTACGAGATATGGCAAATGGACGTAAAGACCGCCTTTCTCAATGGAGACATTGACAAGGAGATCTTTATGCAACAGCCCGAAGGCTTTGCGTCCAAAGGAATCGAGCACAAGGTGTGCAAACTTCAAAGGTCAATTTATGGCCTCAAACAAGAGTCCCGAACCTGGAACATACGATTTGATGAGACAATCAAAGCTTTTGGCTTCATCAAAAACGTATTTGAGCCTTGTGTGTACAAGAAGAATAGTGGGAGTTCGGTACAATTCATAGTATTATACGTGGACGACATTCTGTTTATCGGGGACGATATCAGAATGTTAACGTAGACGAAAGTGTGGTTATCCGCGCAGTTCTCCATGAAAGATTTAGGAGAGGCATCTTACGTATTGGGGATACGTATCTATAGGGATAGATCGAAGAAGATGTTGGGACTCTTCCAATCTCAGTACATCAACACGATATTGAAAAGATTCAATATGGAAGAATCAAAGAGAGGATTGCTTCCAATGAGACATGGAATCTCTCTTTCCAAGTCAATGTGCCCTACAACTGACGAAGAAAAGAAGAGAATATCTCTCATACCTTATGCCTCTGCTATAGGGAGCATAATGTATGCAATGTTGTGTACTAGACCAGACGTAGCACACGCTCTAAGTGTAACGAGCCGCTATCAGTCAAATCCAGGCGAAGAGCACTGGACTACCGTTAAAGCAATCCTTAAGTACCTACGAAGGACTAAGGATATGTTTTTGGTCTACGGTGGTAGTGGAGAATTGAAACTTGAAGGATTCACTGATTCAAGTTTCCAGTCTGACGTGGATGATTACAAATCCAATTCTGGATACATATTCTGCCTCAATGGCGCAGCGGTGAGTTGGAAAAGTTCCAAACAGTCCACCACTGCCGACTCAACCACTGAAGCAGAATATATTGCAGCATCGGATTCGGCAAAAGAGAGTGTTTGGATGAGAAACTTCATCCAAGAGTTGAATGTAGTTCCTAGCATTGCAGAGCCTGTAGTAGTCTTCTTGACAACAATGGGGCGATAGCTCAAGCGAAGGAGCCGAGATCACACCACCAATCTAACCACGTGATGAGGAAATACCATGTGATCAGGGAGATCATTGGTAGAGCATACATACACGTGGATCGTGTCAACTCAGAAGACAACATAGCTGACCCACTAACGAAGCCACTTTCGCAAAAAGCGTTCGAGGGACATCTTGTAAAGATGGGTCTTAGAAATATTTGTGAAAGGCTTTAGGGCAAGTGGGAGATTGATAGGATAGTGCCCAGCAAGCCAACTCACTTTAGCTTGTGATGGGTCTATTCTGTAATAAACAATCTTTGATTTTATGAATAATACGCGCGTTTATTTATAACTGTATAGAATAAACAATGGCCAACTTCATCTCTCGCGAATACATTTAAGCGATTAGATGAAATCCTTAGATCACATTCGACTATGGGACGATTCACTTCAGTATTGAGTGCAATCATGAAACAGTCTCTAAGGTCGTGATCTTAAAACACGTTCCAAGTCCTAGATTCCGAACGAGACGGGGTATCGAAGGAATCGCCAAGACTTGTATGAATATGCATGATTTACATGGAGTGAATTTGTAGAGTTTCATGAACAAGACATTTGATGTCAGTGCATATGAGTAGGTGGTTCGATAGGGGATCGAACGCATCGAACGACCCGAACAGAGAAACCCATTGTGGAAGCGCATGACGCATATCGGTGATGGGATGTTTCTCAAGGCTTATAATAGTGTACGATGTAGTCCTTAGACTTGAGGTGCTAGGGCGAATTCGATGCATGGGTATATGTACTTTGATCTAGGTGCAGGTCACGTAGCCTGACCAAAATGTGCCTAAGTTGGGTACGTATAGTTGTGTACGCGAGTGGTTAGTACCTACATGGAATCTACCGACTCATCGTAATGGATGAGAGAATTTCTTATACGATTCTTAGATAATAGATCCGAGAAACCCGTGGCCACGGTCGGTGACGGATTTGGAAATGGGTTCCCAAATTTAGCAGTCACACTGGATTATTATCCCGAATTAGAAAGTATAGTTATTGAGATAATTAGAGGTGCCGATCAATTCACACACCCTAGGTCTCGATCGGGAAATTAAGTCGATAGAAGGACCGTATGTACATGGCAGTTATAAGAGGTGAAGTTCACAAATATCAATTCACCTGAAGTTGGGCATCATGGGCTTGTGGCTAGACATCGACCATGAGGTGTGGGTACTCCTGAATTAATAAGGGAGATTAATTGTGGAGTGGTCAATTAAAAGGGTTTATTTGATCGGAGCAATTAATTGCTCGTAAATTAAATCACGAAGGGTTCGTGGGCCTGCTGCCAATTGATGGTGAACCTAGAGTGTCACACACAATACAATTAGACAGTGACAGTCATAAAAAGGAAATATTTGATTTAAAGGAGTTAAATCAATAAATGAATTAAAGTGTTAATTCAATTGGAAGAATGATTAATTAGATATTCTAATTAATTAAAGTGTTTATTAATTGAGAGATATTAATTAATTAGATTAATTGGGCTAATTTAATTAATGGGTTAATTAAATTAAGTTGCAAGACATGGGCCTTTTAATTAATAGCCCAGAAGAAGTCTTGCAAGACTAGGTTTACTAAGGAGGGGCGATTTTTTGCTCGATAAATAATGGAAGAGTTTGTTTTCTTGTATGACAAGGAAAATCTAAAAGATATACATGTATATCTTGTTTCCTAATGAGATAAGGAAAAATGTCATGATATACATGGAAGAGATATCTATTAAGAGAAGGATTATTCTCTTATGAATACATCTCTTCATACTTCTTCCAAGTGTGACTTGCAAAACCCTAGCCGCCCTATATACCCTAGCCGCCCCCTGCCTGTGCCTCCTCTCTCACTCTCTGCTCTTCCATATCTGGATCTAGTTCTGAAACTGGATCTGCTTCTTCCTCCATTGACAACCTTCAAGATCTAGTTCGTAGCCTGTGACTTGAAGGTGTTACTACAATCCAACTGGTGTGGATACACTCTGGAGGTGAGACAATTGGATTGCTACTTGTGAATCAACAACAAAGTCGGAGGTTACCACCACCTTGCCTGTGGTGAGGTAAAAATCGCAAATCTCCCTTTTTGTTTATTGTTGCTAATTGATTCAACCTTTTCGCATACTTAAGGTGGAAAACATATCTTGGGACTATTTCGGTGCCTCGGAAAAATTTTGAATTCCGCACTCTTGTTATTTTGACAACCAAGTCATTCCCAACAATATCGTAACGCAAGTCCCAATAAATCATTACCACCGTTGATTTGCCATTGTTTCAACCCTTGGATCTTTACCATTTCACCTATAAAAGGGGTTTTACCTCTCACTTGTTTTCTATCTCAGGTAAAACTTCTTAAAATGGACTTCTTCCTTTTTCAAAACGGTGGTCGTCCACCCAATTCGGAGTTTTCGAAAATTGCACAGATTTATGACTTGGTATGGGTGGAATCGAAAAATGGAGACTTCTCAAAAACCATGAAGTCTCCGATCCCTGAAAAATGGGATTGAACGGAATGCCTATAGTATACCGGCCATCATATGCAAATGGATAAAGGTCGGTACTGTGGTATTCCGATCTAATAGTTTCGCGGTCAGTGGAAAGCTGGTCAGTTCATTAAAATAAGAAAATGTGATCGAGACTCCTGACCACCATCGACCGAAGGAGAATTTCGATCTAATGAAGTTCTGGTGAAGTATGAGTACCAGCTTCTCCAAGGTTGAGGTCGAAATTTCGGAACTTAAAATGGCGGTCGTCCTTGTCAATCGGGCTCAACTGGTGACCAGAATGCGGGAAGGCGTATGATAATAAACAAAGACTTCTAATTCGTATGCCTCTCTTCAAACCCAGATATCATCAATCTATAAAATGAGCTTCTTAGATTGCTTTTTACAAGTCGACGGGACAACCGAGCTTCGACTGGATAGGACCCCTCTTTAGCATGTAATAGGGCTTGTCGTTTATTAATGTAGGAAATCTTTGTATCTTTTCAATTTATATAATTTTGTAACAGTTCCAGAAATATGAACAGACTTTGTTTTTTGCGTAATACTCTATAATCCAACAATTTGTAAATGCAATCAAAGGTTGACTTTCGGAGATCGAATTTTCTAATAGATCAAAAATTTTTACCGACCAAATTGGTCATAAAAGAAACATCCGATTCTACTTGGGTTCCATAATTGTTGGTTTTAACACATGTAGGTCGTTTTTTTTTTTTTTTTTTTTGGAGATCGATGAGTTTCTACAGACGCAATCGGTTTTACTCAAAGATTAACTTTACTTAGGTTTTATACCAATTTTTTGTTTTAACCTTTTGTAGATCGCTTTTTAGGAGATCGATGAGTTTTTACCGACCCAATCAGTTTTACTCAAAGATTAATTTTACTTAGGTTTTATACCAATTTTTGGTAGTAACCTTTTGTAGATCGCTTTTTAGGAGATCGATGATTTTTACCGACCCAATCGGCTTTACTCAAAGATTAATTTTATATAGGTTTTACACCAATTATTAGTTTTAACCTTTGTAGATCGCTTTTTAGGAGATCGATGAGTTTTTACCGACCCAATCGGTTTTACTCAAGGATTAATTTTATATAGGTTTTATACCAATTATTGGTTATAACCTTTGTAGATCGCTTCTTAGGAGATCGATGAGTTTTTACAGACCCAATCGGTTTTACTCAAAGATTAATTTTATATAGGTTTTACACCAATTATTGGTTTTAACCTTTGTAGATCGCTTTTTAGAAGATCGATGAGTTTTTACCGACCCAATCGGTTTTACTCAAGGATTAATTTTATATCGGTTTTATACCAATTATTGGTTTTAACCTTTGTAGAGCTAATCGATAATGGCTTTTACTGTGCCGTCATCACTACAAGAAAAACAGTTTTTTTCCTACAGGGATTTTCCGACGGGTAGAAATCCATTGGAAAATTGAGTATATTTCCGACGGAATTTCCAACGGATACAAAATCCGTTGGAAATTTCATTAAAACTAATAGCTATTTCAAGCACCATTTTCGACGGAAATTATCCGTCGAAAAATGAGTTAAAAAAAAAAGATAAAACAAAATAATTCATTCCGACGGGACAAACCCGTCGAAAAGTTAAATAAAATAAATGAAAATTAAAATGCAGAATTTCCTACGGTCTTATCCCGTTGGAAAAGTAAATAAAATAATTGATAAAGAGAATAAATATTTTCCAATGGGTTAAACCCCGTCGGAAAATTAAATAAAATAACTTAAAATACAAATAAATAATTTCCAACGGAATAACCGTCGGAAAAATAATAAAATAAATGAAAAATAATATAAACATTTTCCTACGGGTTAACCCGTCGGAAAATAAAATAAAATAAACGGAAAATAATAATTAATTTCCGACGGGTTTAGCCCATCGGAAAATAAAATAAAATAAATGGAAAATTAATAAATTAATTTCCAACGGGTTTAGCCCATTGGAAAATTAAATAAAAAAAAATTAATAAAAAAAAAATTTGAATTACTTTCTCGACGAACTATATATCTTTCCTATAGTGTCAATATATAATTTTGACTTTGGTCAATAACGTTACACATTGAGAATCGATCGATCTGATTTCGAATAACCTCAATGTACATAACCCCGAGGTCAAGAGTATTGACTTTGGTCAATTAGACCTCCAAATTGAGAATTGATCGATCTCATTTCTAATAACATCAATGTACTTAACCCCGAGGTCAACAGTGTTGACTTTGGTCAATTTGGCCTCTAAATCGAGAATCGATCAATATGATTTCGAATAACCTCAATGTACATAACCTCGAGGTCAATAATTTTGACTTTGGTCAATTAACATTGCAAATTGAGAATCAATCGATCTGATTTCGAATAACCTCAATGTACACAACTCTGAGGTCAACTCTGTTGACTTTAGTCAATAGACGTTCAAATTGAGAATCGATCAATCTGATTTTGAATAACCTCAATGTACATAACCTCGAGGTCAATAGTGTTGACTTTGGTCAATTAGACCTCTAAATCGAGAATCGATCAATCTGATTTCGAATAACCTCAATGTACATAACCCAGATGTCAATAATTTTGACTTTTGTCAATTAACATGACAAAATGAGAATCGATTGATCTGATTTCGAATAATCTCAATGTACATAACCCTGAGGTCAAGAGTGTTGACTTTGGTCAATTAGACCTCTAAATCGAGAATCGATCAATCTGATCTCAAAAACCTCAATGTACATAACCCCGAGGTCAATAATTTTGACTTTGGTCAATTAACATTACAAATTGAGAATCGATCGATCTGATTCGAATAATCTCAATGTACATAACCCCGATGTCAAGAGTATTGACTTTGGTTAATTATACCTCTAAATCGATCAATCTGATTTCGAATAACCTCAATATACATAACCCCGAGGTCAATAATCTTGACTTTGGTCAATTAACGTTACAAATTGAGAATCGACAGATCTGATTTCGAATAAGCAATGTACATAACCCCGAGGTCAAGAGTGTTGACTTTGGTCAATTAGACCTCTAAATCGAGAATCGATCAATCTGATCTCGAATAACCTCAATGTACATAACCTCGAGGTCAATAATTTTGTCTTTGGTCAATTAACATTATAAATTAATTTGAATGAGGAAATATAATAATTTTAATAATAGTCTATAAATTTTTTTTTTTTTTAAAAAATTAAATTTCCAACGGGTTAGTACCCTTCGGAAAACTGTCAATTATAACCCTAATTGCAGCCTACTTCATTTCCCTCCCACATTATTTCTTCTTCCTAATAACCTTCGCCGCCGCTGTCCTCTTCACTGCCACTGCCGCCATAGCCACGTCCCCTCTCTCCCTCTCCCTCTCCCTCTCCCTCTCCCTCTCAAGCCGCCACCACAAGGACAATCTCTCCCACCCCGTCGAACCCGCGACCACAAGCACAGCTCGTATGCCGCCTCTCCTCTCCCTGCCACCGCCGCCACAGCCCACTTCCCCTCTCTCCCTCTCCCTCTCCCTCTCAACCCGCCGCTCCTCTCCACTGCCACCGCCGCCACAGCCCTGTACGTCGTGGCCACATCAACAGTCTTCGGCCCAACAACCTGCTGTAGCTTTGAAGGTCAGTATTAATTAGTTCTTACTTAACTCCTTAATTATTAATTTTCTAAGAACAAATATTCATAATGTGTATATACTACTTATTTTGTGTTTGCAGCATTAAGTCTACTATAGATAGGTACAAAAATGCAACTTCAGATAGTTCAAATCTATTTACAACTTCAGATAATCACTCTCATATATGTTACTATGTGTAGCAATTTATCCACGTTGATGTAGTGAAAGCGAAGGATCTATATACGACAATAAAGGAAAATCGATAGCACTTTAATTTTTAATCCAAAAAATAATATCGATCCTTAATGAATTATCTAACCAAAATTATTCATTGCATTGTCCTTAATGATTAAATGGAGTTTTACCAGCAAGAGTCGAAAAAGTTGCGCCAACAAATACAGATGCTTCAGAATTCCAACAGGTAATCAAATGGAAAAAATTTTGCACCTTTAACTTGGTCTTATTGCCCTTAATTTTCTCTATCTAATAGAACAATCTATATATTGCACTTTTGGTCTTATATGATTGTCTCCGTTTTGCACTTTCGGCCCTAAATCCGATAGAAATGGAGGAATAGGATCAAAGTGCAATTTTATAATTAAATGCAGAGCCGAAATCGCTCATAGTCTGATCATGTGGGTAAAATAACAATTTAGCAAAACTTGGCAACCAAAGATAATAATATTTGACAACACAAACTCTTTCTACTCGATCGATCTTTAACAACACTGCAGGCATCTTATGGGAGAAGGTTTGGGTTCTTTAAATGTGAAGGAGTTGAAGCAGCTCGAAAGTAGGCTTGAGCGTGGCATCACAAGAATCAGGGCTAAGAATACATATATATATCCTTCAGTCTGGTGCATATTAATTTGTTTCTATATATCCCTACTAATTATCTAATCTTTATGTTATTGTTTTTAATTTCCAAACAGCATGAAATGATACTTGCTAAAACTGAGAATTTGCAGAAGAAGGTAAATTAATTCTCCAAAATGTACTCTTAGTTAAAATTAATATCCAGCATGCATTTTGTTAAAAATATAGTATATGTTTTGTGTTTCCAATGCCTCGGGGCAAAGCTAATCTTAAACAAATAGTAGTAGTAGTAACAATTTTATTATAATGATTCAATGCAAAATCTAAAGAATTTTAAAGATCAATATCCCTTTTTTCTGTATGTAATCCAAGATCATCCAAAAAGCTAAGTTACATTATGTTATGAAATGCAATATTCTTTTTTATAATATGACATAATTCGTTAATTTTTCAGATACAGGAGAACGAGAAGCTTCAAGAAAAGATTGCAACAATTGGAAGAGGAACGTCTACGAGAGAGGGAAGAACACAGGGCAATATTGGAGGTGGAACATCAACGAGAGAGGAACGCGCACATGGCAATATTGGAGAAGGAACGTCAACGAGATAGGGATGAACGTCAACGAGAGAGAGAAGAACACAGAGCAATGTTGGAGGAAAGCCGAAGACAAACGATGGAGGAAAAGCGACGACAAATGCGTATGACGACAAAAGCTTTTATTATTATTGAAGACAGACTGAAATGAAAATAAACAATAAACAAGCTAAATCCTGTAAAGAATGAGATGTTCCAACTGCTTTCCTAAACCTTCTTTCTCGATCTCAACGACCATAATATAGTTTGAGGTTTACTGCGTTCCAAGTTCGAGTAAGCAGGGTTCCATCCAATAAGCAATTTTATAGGATCCTTTTTTGCCGACTGCAGTCACTATGAAAGGACCTTCCCAATTTTGCTGCAGCTTTCCGACGTGTTTTGATACTTCGACCTTCTTAAGAACCAGATCACCTTCCTTGAACGATCGTATCCTTACTCTTTGATTGTAGGCCTTTTCCATACTTGACTTAGCTACCTGTAAACGAAGACTGGCCTTTTCCCTTAGGGCCTCACTTAAGTCAATGTCATCCTTTCTCAACTGGTCTTTTCTCTCCTGGTCATATAATTCGATCCTTGGACTAGGAACAAGTGCTTCGACTGGAATAACTGCTTCTGATCCATAAACCAAACTGAAGGGCGTTTCTCATGTAGAGGCTTTTACCGTAGTTCTATTTGCCCAAACGACCCTTGGGAGCTCATCCAAACACTTTCCTTTGGCGTCATCCATTCTTTTTTCGAGAGACTTGACGATTTCTCGATTTGCGACTTTTGTTTGTCCATTTGCTCGAGGATGTCCCACAGACGTAAAATTTTGCTGTATTCCAAACTTTGAGCACCATTCTTGAACCTGTTTTCCCGCGAATTGAGTCCCATTGTCGAAAATAAGACTCTTGGGATGCCGAAACGGCATACTATATTCTTCCAAAGAAAATTTATAACCTGAAACTGTGTAATTCGCGCAAGTGCCACACATTCAATCCATTTGCTGAAATATTCAACAGCGACCAGAACGTAGCTCTTTTTTGACCTAGCAGTTGGAAATGGCCCCACGATATCAATTCCCCATTGATCGAAAGGCCAACAGATCGGAATTAGGTGCATTGTCTCTGCTGGTTGATGGATTATATTCGAATGCACTTGGCAGTAATGACAATATTTCACGTAATCTTGGGCGTCTGAATATAAGGTCGGCCAATAATATCCAGTTCTTAAACACTTGAGAGTGAGTGCTCGAGCCCCGCTATGATTCCCGGCCTCTCCTTCATGAATTTCGTTGAGGATACTCTGAGTTTGATGTTCGGGAATACATTTCAATAATATTCCAGAAACAGATCGTCTATAGAGTTTTTCATCTACAATAGCATACCTCGGTGCCCGATATCTAATTCTTCGAGCCTCGTTTTTATCATTAAGGAAAGATCCGTCTTTTAAATAGGTTAACAAAGGGCTCATCCAGCTATCTGTAGCCAGATCGATATCCATAATCTCAGTAGTAGGAACGGTGTCGAGGCCGATCGATGGTGTATTGGAGATCAACCAGGTGATCACCCTCTTAGTCTTACCGTCTCTCGACCCTGTAAATCTAGACAATTGATCAGCCCATCGATTTTCTTCTCGCGGGACAAACTTGTCAAATTTTTCAGTCAACTCTTTTACTTTGGCCAAATATTTTATCATGTTGTATTCCTTGGCCTCATATAGTTCGTTGATTTGTCTTTGAACCAGCTCGGAGTCTGTTAAGACGTTCAAAGCTTTTATGCTGGCTTGGACAACCATTTCCATTCCTGCGATTAAAGCCTCATACTCAGCTTCGTTGTTTGTCACCATGAAATCCAAGGTGATGGCATAGTTCAAATCTTCACCATTTGGTCCTTGAAAATTTATTCCAGCACCCCCACCATCTCTGCTCGATGCGCCATCGACGTGCATAAGCCATACCGGATTGTTAACGATCAAGATGTCGTTATTGCTTGAACTTGTCTCTTCAGGGATCGTTTCTGATGGACTGGGGTCTCTAAGAGGAAATCTGCAAGCACTAGAGCTTTTATCGCAGTTCGTGGTTGGTACTCGATCTCATATTGCCCTAGCTCCACTGCCCATTTGATTAACCTTCCTGATGTTTCAGGCTTTGATAAAATTTGTCTTAAAGGTTGATTAGTGAGGACAATAACTTTATATGTTTGGAAGTAAGGTCGTAACTTTCGCGCTGATGTTACCAAGGCTAAGGCAAACTTTTCTATCTCCAAGTAATTCTTTTTAGCTCCTTGCAGCAGTTTACTCAAGTAATAGACTGGCTTATGTTCCGAACCATCTATCTTGACTAATACTAAACTTATGGCTGCTTCGGAAATTGCAATGTACATATAAAGAGGTTGTCCTTCCGTCGGCTTGGCGAGCAGCGGCGGTGAAGTCAGGTATTCTTTCCATTGATCGAACGCCCTATCACAGGCCTCGGTCCATTCGAATGTTTTAGATTTTCTCAAAGTCTGAAAGAATGGCAGGCTTTTATTCGCCGATCTAGATATGAATCTATTCAGGGCAACTATCTTTCCTACTAGGCTTTGTACTTGAGAAATATTTCTTGGAGGCTTCATTTCCGTGATATCGCGTATCTTTTCTGGATTTGCTTCGATGCCTTTTTTATGGACCAAGTAACCCAGAAATTTCCCCGACCTTACCCCGAAAGTGCATTTAGCCAGATTAAGCTTCATTCCATACTTCCTTAAAATCCTGAAGCAACAATCTAGGTGTTCGATGTGGTCCTTATCACTCATGCTTTTGACCAGCATGTCATCCACATATACCTCCATGATTTTTCCGATCAGTTCCTTAAACATTAGGTTCACTAACCGTTGATAAGTTGCTCCAGCGTTTCTTAATCCGAAAGGCATCACTACAAAGCAGTATACTCCATGTTCGGTAACGAAGGCAGTTTTTTCTTGATCCCTTTCGTCCATAAATATCTGGTAAAATCCTTGGAATGCGTCCATCATGCTGAAAATAGCAAAACCGACTGTAGAGTCAACTAACAGGTCGATTCTGGGGAGGGGGTACGGATCTCTTGGACATAATTTGTTCAAGTCCGTAAAATCGTTGCACATTCTCCACTTATTATCCTTCTTGTCACCTTTTGATAAAAGTACAACATTACATAACCATTCTGTAAAGTGTATTTCTTTTATCTGTCTAGACATTAAAAGCCTTTCGACCTCGGCTTTTATTATTTTGTCTTTGACAGGGCCGTGATTTCTTTTCTTTTGCCTAACTGGTCTTGCATTCAGATCAATTGTTAAAGAGTGGGTTATTATTCTTGGGTCTATCCCAACTATATCTTCCGAACTCCAGGAAAACACGTCCGTATTCTTTCTCAGGAAGTTAATCAACATGATCTCTCCTTGCGGAGTTAGCTCCGTTCCAATCCTAGTGATTTTGATCGAATCGTTCTCTATTAATTGAACATCCTTATGCTCAGGTGCGCTTTCAGTCAGATCGATAGGTTCTTTCCCCTTTTTGTCGATCCTTTCTGTACTCGGAACTTCTGGTTCTTGTGATTTTTCCACTGATGATCCTACCGTTTTTCTTTTCGATGGAGTTAGTGGGTCGACGTTTCATTTTAGGGAAAGTGCCTTATTATAACAATCCCATGCCATGCAGTGGTCATTAACTATTTCTCCTACTCCCGAAATAGTTGGGAATTTTATTTTCTGATGATAGGTCGATACTACGGCTCGAAATTGATTTAGGGCCGGGCCGGTCGACCCAGAATGGCGTTATAGGCAAACGGCGTCTCCACTGCTAGGAACTTTGTCATTTTCACAACTCGTTGAGGTTTAATACCGAGGGTGACACTTAGGTTGATAGTCCCTGCTGGCACGATCTCCGACCCTCCAAACCCTACAAGCGGGGTAGCCACCCTCTGTAAAGCTAATTTTCCTAAATTCATTTGGTTCAGAGCTTCAATGGCTATTATGTTAGCCGAGCTGCCGTTATCGATCAGAATTCTCTTGACATTGAAGTCGGAAATTTTTAGCGAGACTACCATAGGAAAATCAGGGTTGTCGTCATTAACGTCCCAATTCAATTTTTTTGGAACTTCACTCTCATCGAAGTTGATTATTTGTTTCTCGGAACTCTTATTCTCGAGTGTCCATACTTCTTTGGGGGTTAACTACTTCCTTTTCCAGAGACCGAGTCGTTCTCCGTCTCGCATTACGACTATCACCCCCAGTCGGACCACCAGAGATTACATGTATGGTTCCGTTGACGTGATCGTTATCGATGTCATCTCTGCGGGGCGCGTTGTCGGCTGGAGACCTCCTGGGTGGGCTTCTATTTCCCTCCCTTCTTCTGGGACTACGTGTCCTTTGTCTCCTTCGATCAGTTCTTTCCACAAACTCATTCAACTTGCCTTCTTGTATCAACTTTTCGATCTCTTGCTTCAAGTGATAGCAATCCTCGGTCCTATGACCGTGTGCTCGATGATATCTACATTAAATATCGTAGTTTTTTGCCCTGGGCTTAGCTTGTGTAATCCTTTTCGCCGGGGGAATCCAGTTGTTTCTTTCCAGTATAACCAATATATCTTCTCTGGGATCATTTAATTTGGTATACTCCACGTAATTGATTCGATCTCAGATATTCCTTTCTGGAGTTCGGGGTCTGAGGTAGACATTAGGTCTTTTCTCAGGGTTGCCTCCACCATACTCCAATCTTTGAAAGACATTCCCTTTACGGGAAGACCGATCGTAGTTCGTCATTCTAGGGATTGGGGCTTTATCAGGTCTCTTCGATCCCGAACTGGAAGCCTTGTTCTTGTTCTTATCCTTGAACGAATTCATCTCTTCCTGAGTCATATATTTGGAAGCCAACGTCATAATTTCTACGAAAGTTCGAGGTTGTTTCCGACTCAGTGCATTGCCAAATTGTCTATTTTCGTAAGGTCAAATAAGATCGATATGATGTAGTCGATATTTGGAGAGTCGATCTTTAGTAATTCGATATTGAACCTCGCCAACCAGTTCCTTAAAGATTCTCCTTCCTGTTGGGGAATTGTCCCTAAGTAGCTCATAGGGAGTTTTTGTCTTTTCTGGCTTGCAAATTGTTGCTCTAGTTTGTTGTATAGCTCTCTGAAGCTGAAGATTGAATTAGGTGGTTGAGTGCGCATACAAATTCATTATATTCGTGAAGCTGAATATATAATCACGTGGATCACATGTCCCATCATATTGGGGAAGCCGACTAGGTAATTGGCCCGAGGCCTGTGCTTCTTTAATTTCCAGGCCAAATGGGGAACAAGTCGCAATACTATCTTGTACGTCTCTCGAGCGGGGCCAGGGCTGTCTTGTAGCTAACAACCTTTGTTTCACTCGTTCCTCCACCATTCTCTCGATATCTCTCTTCGAGAATCTTCTAGTTGTTCGGCGATCAATGATTAGGGGTTCCATATCGTCGTCGATCGGAATAACAGTTCTTTCTCTAGATTGATGTGGTTCAAGACGAGCATTAACTCTTGCCTGATTAATTCTCCGACCAGAAGGTCTTTCATAATTGTTTGGTGGAGAAATCTGAGATCGCTGATCTGCTTCTGGGCTGTCTGCTTGAACAGATATTCGATCCACGTCAGCTCGGGGTACCTTATTATTATTGAGCACTCTTGGGGGCTGAACCGCAGCCGCCGCTGGATCAGTAGTTTCATGTGCCGGAGCTTGCAGAATTTGAGCACATAGCGAGCTCATAAGTTGAGCGATCTGCTTCAACCTTTCTTGGTCAGCCGGTAGGGGAGGAGGTGGGACGGATCGAACAGGTGAGTCTAGGGCCCTTATCCGACTAGGGACTTGTTGTCCCCCTGCGTTTTGGTTATTAACTGCGTTCCCCGTAACATGAGTCTCAATACGATCTAAATCCTGTCGTTCTGATGGAGGCGGCATATTATTACCACTAACCCTTTGAGATGTTTGAGGTAAATCCTCAACAGTACGGGGAGGCTGAAAAGTCGTGCTTTTTTCGGCGTTGCACGTACTCTTCCTTGGATTGACCATATTTCGTTCGAGTAATTAACCGGCCCCTCGGTGGGCGCCAACTGATTTAACCTAGTTTCGTGTAGGCCGTAATACCAGTAATTATTATGAATATGATTTATATTTAGGACTTGGTTAAAGTACTCAGGATGGTGCAATTTAAGATTTGTATATAATATTGTAAATACTATATTAAAATGCGGAGGAGAAGAATAATAGAGTTCTTATTATTGATGGAGCCAGAATTGGATCCCTAATACAATGAAGGATTCGCTATTTATAATGAATACATAACCTAACTCTAGTAGTATCCTAACGCAACTAGGAGTCCTGCATGGCCCATAAAACCTTCGGAGTCGGTCTTCAGGTCGACTAGATACGAAAGGCAGATCGAGCCAATCATGGATCTTTCGAGGAGGCTTAACTGGCACTGCGGGTCGGATCGATCTGAACTAGCTCGAAAAGTATAGTTCATTCATAAGTGTAAAATAGCCCCCATCAATTTGAGTAGGTGGTTCGATAGGGGATCGAACGCATCGAACGACCCGAATAGAGAAACCCGTAGTGGAAGCGCGTGTCGCATATCGGTGATGGGATGTTTCTCAAGACTTATAATAGTGTACGATTTAGTCCTTAGACTTAAGATGCTAGGGGGAATTCGGGGCACGGGTGTACGTACTTTGACTTAGGTGTCGATCACGTAGCCTGATCATTGTGTGCCTACTTTGGGTGCGTATAGTCATGTACGCGGATGGTTACCATCAATATGGGATCTACCGACTCATTGTAATGGATGAGAAAATATCCTTTACATTCTTAGATAATAGATTCCGAGAAACCCGTGGCCACGGTCGGTGACGGATTTGGAAAGGGGTTTCCAAATTTAGCAGTCACACTGGAATTATTATCCAGAATTAGAAAGTACAGAATCGAGATAATTAGAGGTGCCGATCAATTCACAGACCCTAGGTCTCGGTCGGAAAATTAAGTCGATAGAAGGACCGTATGTACATGGCAGTTATAAGAGGTGAGGTTCACAAGATTAGTTCACCTAAAGTTGGGCCTCATGGGCTTGTGGCTAGACATTGACCTTGAGGTATGGGTACTCATGAATTAATGAGAGATTAATTCTAGAGTGGTCAATTAAAAGTGTTTAATTGATCGGAGCACTTAATTGCTCATAATTAAAACACGAAGGGTTCATGGGCCTGCTGCCAATTGATGGTGAACCTAGAGGGTCACACAAAATACAGTTACAGTCACAGTCATAAAAGAAAATAAATTTTTTAAAGGAGTTAAATAAATAATTGAATTAAAGTGTTAATTCAATTGGAAAAATAATTAATTAGATGGTCTAATTAATTAAAGTGTTAATTAATAAATAAAAAAAATTAATTTGGCTAATTTAATTAATGGGTTAATTAAATTAAAGTGCAAGGCATGGGCCACTTAAATTAAGAGCCCATAAGAAGTCTTGCACATCAAGGTAACTAGGGGCTTATAAATAGGAGTCTTGAGAAGACTTAAAACCCTACTGTTCATTTTGCATTTCCCAACCCTAGCCGCCCCCTCTCTTGCTCTTCTTCCCCATTTGGATCTAGATCTAGATATGTATTCCTCCATTGACAAACCTCCAAGCTCTAGTTCTGAGCCTGTGACTTGAAGTTGTTGCTACGATCCAGCTGGTGTGGGATACACTCTAGAGGCGAAACACTTGGATCGCTTCTGTGAATCAAAGAGAAGACCGGAGGTTACCACCACCGAACTTGTGGTGAGGTAAATTGCTATTTCACCCCCTCTAGTCTGTTTAATGTTTTGATTAATTTGTTTTAATCAACCTTTTCACATATGTAAGATGGAAATCGAATCATGGGTTGTATGGGTACTTTGGAAAAATTCTAAATTCCGCACTTTCACTGTTCTGACAACCGAGGTATACTAACAGTGGTATCAGAGTCAATTCCATTATTCTTATGTGAAAAGGTCTGAACATAATTTAATATATGGATATTTGTGATAATTATGTTCTGTGTGATGATTCTTACTTGTTATAATTTGATCTATGCTCGGATAAAGTTGCATAATTTGATTTCGGATAAAAATGCAGTTTTTGAAACATTAAGGGCTGTTTTGCAAATCGCAATTTTCTGAAAATCTGGACTAAAATTTAATTTTCTGTTTTTGGGAAAATTCTGGACTGTTTTTGTAATTTTCTAGATTGTTCGTAATTTGGGGTCATTTTTGTGATTTCTGAAAGTTATGGGACTGTTTTGCAAATTTCGTAACTTACAAAACTGAAAATTTTCTGGATTCAATTTGTATTTTTTAGTCCTCTGGCCGATTTGACTTTTGGGGCTGATTTGCTATTTCCAAAACTTTTGGGGTTAAAAATGCAATTTTCGTAAATTGAGGGGCCTAACTATAATTTTCAAAAGTTGAAAAATCCGAATCTGTTTTTATGCATAAAAATGTCTTGTTTATCCGAAAATTGATTTTATTATAATTAGTAGTGACTAACGTAAGAATCATAGTTTATTTTAAAATGTGTTTTAAAGTAAAAAAGAAATACGTAAAAGTTGTTTGCTTGTTTCTTGCTCTACGTGAACTGTTTACGTGGTTTTCGATCGTGCCGAGCCTTGACCCTAGGGGGTGATTGGTTTATTTTATTATATGGTTTTAATTGGGCCTGCAAGCCTTGAGTTTTTGGGCCACTTTGAGCTTTTGTAATAAATTAGGGTTTTAATTTTAAATAGTTTAGGATGGAGGCCCGTTACAAGCAAGGTGGAGGCCCAAGAAGAGTTCAAGGCCATGTATGCATGGTTATTAATGTAATAGCCTAGGACCATTAAGAACCCTTTAGAGTGACCAATTGGGCCAACATCATGGCTCGATGATGGCCCACATATGAGGCTCCCGATCGAAAACATATTGTGGTAGAATGCATGCTAGGTATGTATGTTTTATTTTATTTATTAATTTATTCTTTAGCTTGTATGTGATGTGCGCTAGAATTTAGATCGTAAATAAAAGATAAAGCATAATTAATATGGTGAGATCTCGAGGAGAGTTAGTTTTAACTTTCAAACCCAAAAAGCCCCTCTTGAATTTAAATATTAAGTCATATTGGGTACATTTAAAATGAAGTTTTAAAGATCCAAGCCTTCCATCAATAGGAACTAGCGTAAGTTGTCCACTTATCGATTAAGGTGATCCAGAGTCTGGCACCCGAAGCGAAGAAAGGGACAATAAGCAAAATTCCTTGATTCCTGTTTTTAATTAAACTTGACAAGGGTGGGGACTGGTCGGGACATGTATATCGACCGATAATCAGTTACGGGGATTTCATGACCGGGCCCATTGCTCATCGAGATTGATAGATTAGACTTAACGAGTAGTAACACTCATGATGTAGCAGTGCTAGATGAGTGCGAAAAACGAGGCAAAATAGCTTGAAGGTTGTGTAGAGACACAATTGGTAAAAGTATACCTACCTAGGGAATTAACTGTATGGCCACGAGTCGTGGGTACAATTAATGTCTGCTGGGACGTCAAGACCTACTAGGAAATAAGATTTCCCGAGCAATTAAAGGGGTAATTGTTTCGACAAAATAGTGGGAGAACTTTATAGAAAGCAAGTCCAAAATTCGTTAATTTTAAGTATTAAGCATAGATCAGTCAGCTAAAACGTTGTCTTCTTTCCATTTGTAGATTATTTTGTTACAATGTCTAAAAATCCATTATCTGTCATCCTCGACGCTAATAAATTGAATGGATCAAACTTTGTCGACTGGCTAAGAAATTTGAGGATAATCCTCGACTCAGAGCGTCGGAGTTATGTTCTCGACAAACCTATGCCTGTTGCACCTGCAGCAAGAGCTACTGATGAACAACGAACCGCCCATGCTAAAAGGGTTGATGATGATCTTCAGGTTCGTGGCCTGATGTTAGCTTCAATGTCGAATGAGCTGCAGAAACAGCATGACAAGATGCCCTTGCTCGAGATATACTTCTCCACCTCCAACAGATGTGGAGAGAAGTCCCGTACCGAAAGGTTCGCGACAACTAAGAAGTTGTTCAGTCTCAAGATGGCTGAAGGAAGCAGTGTCAAAAATCACTGTCTGCGTTTCATCAACCTGATTGAAAAATTATGGCGATTGGAAGTAGATTTGCACGCTGATCTTAGCACTGACCTACTTCTCCATACTCTGCCTCGCTCGTTCGACCAGTTCGTGTTGAACTTCAACATGGAAGAGATAAATCTCGCTCTCCATGAACTGACCAATATGTTGATTATGGCAGAATCAACCCTTAAGAAGGAAAAACCTGTCATGATCGCTCACCCTTCGAAGGTTGCAAAGCCAAAGAGAGGTAAAAAGAAGAAGAATGTGTTCTCTTCCAAAGCGATCACTAAGGTTGTCGAGAAAAAGCGCAAGAGCCCAGAAGACGAATGTTTCCACTGCAAGAAAGTAGGGCACTGGAAAAGAAACTGCCCAGACTACCTTAAGACGGTAGCCAAAGGTATATTCTTTATTGAAGTTAATTTCTCTATTAACTGTGCGTCATGGGTGTTACACACCGCATCTGGTTCTCATATCTGCAATGATCTGCAGGTGATGGGAGCAGTAAGAACACTCAAGCCCGGGGATAGGATCTTGCATTTTGGAAACGGAGCAAAAGTTGATGTAGAGGCTATAGGAGACGTAGAGTTAGTCATAGGGAATTCTACTTTAGTTTTAAAGGATTGTTTATACGTACCAACTATTATCAAAAACATTATTTATATTCCTTTGTTGGATAATGATGGTTTTTGTTTTTCCATTTCGAATGGATCTCTTTGCATAACTAAAAATGGTTTTACTTATGCTAGTGGTACTTTGATAGATGGTATTTATTCCCTTGAACCTACTAACTCTGGCGTCATGCACATTCAATCAAAGAAAAGAAAATATGATAATAATAGTCCACAACTTTGGCACGATAGAATTGGACATATCTCCAAGAGTAGGATCCAAAAGTTGGTCTCTTCCAAGGCTCTTGAAATACAGAACTTTGATGAACTTCCAACTTGCGAATCCTGTCTCAGAGGAAAGATGACCAGATCTCCTTTCACAGGGAATCCAGAGCGAACCAAACAAACATTGGATTTGATCCATACTGACGTTTGTGGACCACTGAGTGTCAATGCAAGAGGAGGCTTCTCTTACTTCGTAACATTCACCGACGACTTCAGTCGTTGTGGATATGTGTACTTGATGAAGTACAAATTCGAAACTTTTGAAAAGTTCAAGGAGTTTCGAATGGAAGTAGAGAACCAACTAGGACACAATATTAAAGCACTTCGATCTGATCGAGGTGGAGAATACTTAAGTCAAGAATTCCTCGATTATCTTAAAGAGAATGGGATTCTCTCACAGCGAACTCCTCCTAGGACACCTCAACTCAATGGAGTGTCTGAAAGAAGAAATCGAACTTTGTTGGACATGGTTCGTTCCATCATGAGTTTTGCTGAACTTCCTTTTTCGTTTTGGGGATTAGCCCTCTTAACTGCTTCGAAGATACTAAATTTGGTACCTTCAAAGTCAGTGCCTACGACACCACACCAAGGATGGTATGGTAAAGCACCCGTATATTCATATTTACGAGTATGGAGATCTCCTGCCTATGTTAGGAACAAGAAAGGAGATAAACTAGATAGTAGATCTAGTTTGTGCAAATTTGTGGGGTATCCAAAGGAATCCATTGGATACCTATTCTATGATCCTAAAAAACGAAAGACGTTCGTTTATAGGAATGCCCACTTCTTAGAGGATGATTTCCTCACCAATAGAAATGGGACAATCGTAGAACTTGCTGAAATCCAAGACTCGGACCCATCCTCACAAACAGTGGGAGTTGATCCTGAACGTACTGAACCAACTAGTACACCAATACTTCGAAGATCCGATCGAGTTCGTAAGGAACCAGAAAGGTTCGGTTTCATTCATGAAAACGATAAGTTGTGTAACAACCCGAATCCCCGGGTTTGAAATCCCGAAATGGGTCAATCCCGAGTTCGGGCACGTGAACGGTACAACAAGGAATTTTATAACTAGAACCAGATTTACAACATAGGCTGCGACAGGCAGTGACGATCAAACGATAATTGAAAATAAATACATAAGTTATAGCATATATACAACAAAAGTTTCATGGTTTAGTTCAAAGTTTCCTAGATATATACATATAATAAAAGACTTCAATACAGATAGTATCCGAGATTGAGCAAAATTTGAGGTGATCTAATCATGACACGGACTACCGACTCCTGTGAAACCTGTAACTGAAAATTTTGAACATAGAACACGTAAGTTGATGATCAACTTAGTGAGGCTGGGTGCTTAAGACATATAACGAATGATGCAAGCAAATTTAAATTGTACACATATAATATAACCAATGGAATTTAAATATTAAAAGAGTAAACGACATAATCATTTATAATAATTACATGTACCCGATTTACTGAATGCCGACTCCTCTTACCCTCCACGTAGAAAAATCAAACACACCAGTAAGGAGCGACCTTACACAGATAGATGCATTGACAGTGTCTTTGCTTAGAAATTTGACTTCACGAACCAAGTATATCTCCATACTTGGCTCGTGAGTCGGGTTGCAGGTAAGATCAGGGCAACCTCGTAGACCTCGTCTACCAAGATTGTCGCTGATCTACCGTCAACCAATTAATTGGGGCCCACAGAAAAACAGATATGACAATCAAACATAATAATATCTATAGCCATGCGCGGTAATATGTATTCATTTCGACCTTAAATGCATGAATTCATCTCTTATTCAAACTCACAACATACTTATGTTTAAAAATTTATTCTAGTGAACCAACTTAATTCGCAATATGCAATATATAAATACAACCGACTCGGACCACAAAATTCACGTTCCAGCACTCACCTGTTTTGTCTTAATTAGGTTTCGAAAAGTCGGAATAAGGGGCACCTCCAGAACTTGTTCAAATACACGTATGTAAACTAGACAATTACGTACCATAACTTGAAACTTGAACCATAAAGTTCTTACCAACCCCAACATTTACAATCACTCAAGTTATAATTTATTTCTCATATAAAAATATTTATCTTTAAAAGTGTCAAACACATTTTGATAATTTGACTAACTTCAAGTTAGTGTTAAAATTACTGGATTAAAATGCAGTGCTAACAAATTGAGCATATAAAGAGAATTTCTATTAAATATACAAATCCTGTTTTCACTTTTAAATTTCAAGTACTCTGTGGCATTATATTGAGAAGTGCAACTTGACAAGGCAAGTATTTATTCTTATCACAAGCTACTGCAAACAAAGACAATACACTGGTACAAATTCACCTATGCACAAATCAAATATAATTACCACATGAACATTAAAATAATTACACCTTAAAACGAGATAAACAACTATACTAAACCCACTTAAATTCAATTAGGCACCGTAAAATAGAAGCACAACTGATCAACACAATAAACCTAAAAAGAAAATATACTTAAGAGTATTAATCCAACTTGATACATAAATGACCCAATTTTTATTTACCTCAATTCTGCCACACACGAAGAGAATTTACAGCACCACAATTAACTTTCTTTCACAAGATTAAAGTGATTAGTGAGGTAGTGTGTTTCTCCAAGTCACAAGAGTTAGTATATATATAAGAGAATGGAAGATTGGTTTTTATCAATTCATCAGATTACCCTAATTGCATGATCTCCAGGTGGAAAGTAATTCATTCTCCCATTGACACATAATTTTTTTTTTTTTTTTTTGCTTATCAGTTTACTCACTATCAAATATTAGAGATTTGACAAATAGCAAGAATAGTCCAATAGCAAGAATAGTCCTATTATTTTTATGAAGTCACAATTGTATATATTTTTTTTATACAATATATATATATATATATATATATATATATATATATATATATTACTTTTATTCTCAATTAAAGTATAGATAATAAGACTTTAGAATTTTTAGAGATTTTTCCTAAATTCTATTTTAATAATGAGGAGGATAAAATTATGTATTTAAATAATTTACGTAAAAGTTTGTACTTGAAGGATATATTTCGATTTATATAAGAGTCATATAATTACACAAAATTAGACCGAAATCCTTCGGGGTTTCACAAGTTGGATATTGATCCAAGGACTTACGAAGAATCTATGTCTGACATAGACTTGGGTGCGTAGCTCAAAGCCATGCAATCTGAAATGGATTCCATGCATTCCAACAAGGTATGGACCTTGGTTGATCCACCTGAGGGAACTGTCCCTGTAGGTTGTAAATGGATCTTCAAGCGCAAGCTTGTAATGAATGGAGAGGTTCTAACTCATAAGGCTCGCCTAGTGGCGAAAGATTATTCTCAGAGGCCTGGTATGGACTATGAGGAAACATTTTCTAAATCCATTCGGATAGTCGTAGCCATAGCCGCGTGGTATGACTACGAAATACGGCAAATGGATGTAAAGGCCGCCTTTCTCAATGGAGACATTGACAAGGATATCTTTATGCAACAGCCCAAAGGCTTTGCATCCAAAGGAGATGAGCATAAAGTATGCAAACTCCAGAGGTCTATCTACGGCCACAAACAGGCGTCCCGAACCTGGAACATACGTTTTGATGAGACAGTCAAATCGTTTGGCTTCATCAAGAACATATTTGAGCCATGTGTGTACAAGAAAATTAGTGGGAGTTCGGTACAATTTATCATTTTACGTCGATGACATTCTGTTGATCGGGGACGATATCAGTATGTTGGCACAGACAAAAGCGTGGTTACCCACGCAATTCTCCATGAAAGATTTGGGAGACGCATCTTACGTATTGGGGATACGTATCTATAGAGATAGATCGAAGAAGATGTTAGGACTCTCCCAATCTCAGTATATTAACACGATACTGAAGAGATTCAGTATGGAAGAATCCAAGAAAGGATTGCTTCCAATGAGACATGAAATCTCTCTTTCCAAGTCAATGTGCCCT